>OX639994.1:36006101-36220082 GCA_951828415.1 Anomoia purmunda
ATAATTAAACAAAAATTTGGGTGGTAGGTCAACAGAGACCTCCGATATCATAGTGGTGGGTTAACAGAAACCAAGTGCGTGAGTTTATAGTAGGCATCAAGAGGAAGCTAGCGACACCTTAACCGCACCCCTTGTGTAAGTTTTCCACAAATTGCATGCAAATCAAGTACCAATCGTACGGAAATCAACCATAATTAAACAGAAATTTGGGTGGTAGGTTAACAGAGACCTCCGATATCATTGTGGTGGTTTAACAGAAACCAAGTGCCATCGTGCTGAGTTTCTAGAAGGTATCAAGAGGAAGCTAACGACACCTTAGCCGGATCCCTTGCGCAATTTTTCCAGAAGTTGCATGCAAATCAAGCACCAATCGTACGGAACTCAACTATAATTAAACAAAAATTTGGGTGGTAGGTTAACAGAGACCTCCGATATCATGGTGGTGGGTTAACAGAAACCAAGTGCATTCATGGTGAGTTTCTAGAAGGTATCAAGAGGAAGCTAACGACACCTTAGCCGGATCCCTCGCGCAATTTTTCCAGAAGTTGCATGCAAATCAAGCACCAATCGTACGGAAATCCACCATAATTAAACAGACATTTGGGTGGTAGGTCAACAGAGACCTCCGATATCATAGTGGTGGGTTAACAGAAACCAAGTGCCTTCGTGGTGAATTTCTAGCAGGCAACAAGCGGAAGCTAACGACACCTTAGCCGGATCCCTCGCGCTATTTTTCCAGAAGTTGCATGCAAATCAAGCACCAATCGTTCGGAAATCAACCATAATTAAACAGAAATTTGAGTGGCAGGTAAACAGAGGTGGTGGGTTAATAGAAACAAAGTGCCATCGTGGGGAATTTCTAAGTGGCATCAAGCGGAAGCTAACGACACCTTAAACGCACCCCTTGCGTAAGTTTTCCACAAATTGCATGCAAATCAAGCACCAATCTTACGGAAATCAACCATAATTATTCCAAAATTTGGGTGGTAGGTTAACAGAGGCCTCCGAGATAACAGTGGTGGGTTAACAGAAACCAATTGTAATCGTGGTGAGTTTCTAGCAGGCATCGAGAGGAAGCTAACGACACCTTAGCCGCATCCTTCGCGTAAGTTTTCCTCAATTTGCATGCAAATCAAGTACCAATCGTAAGGAAATCAACCATAATTAAACAAAAATTTGGGTGGTAGATTAACAGAGACCTCTGATATCACAGTGGTGGGTTAACAGAAACCAAGTGCAATCATGGTGATGTTCTAGTAGGCATCAAGAGGAAGCTAACGACACCTTAGCCGGATCCCTCGCGCAATTTTTTCAGAAGTTTCATGCAAATCAAGGACAATTAAACAGAAATTTGGGTGGTAGGTTAACAGAGACCTCTGATATCAAAGTGGTGGGTTAACAGAAACCAAGTGCCATCATGGCCATCATGGTGAGTTTCTAGTAGGCATCAAGAGGAAGCTAGCGACACCTTAACCGCACCCCTTGCGTAAGTTTTCCACAAATTGCATGCAAATCAAGTACCAATCGTACGGAAATCAACCATAATTAAACAGAAATTTGGGTGGTAGGTTAACAGAGACCTCCGCTATCATAGTGGTGGGATAACAGGAACCACGTACCATCATGGTGAGTTTCTAGGAGGCATCAAGAGGAACCTAACGACACCTTAGCCGGATCCCTCGCGCTATTTTTCCAGAAGTTGCATGCTAATCAAGCACCAATCGTACGGAAATCAACTATAATTAAAAAAAAATTTGGGTGGTAGGTTAACAGAGACCTCCGATATCATGGTGGTGGGTTAACAGAAACCAAGTGCATTCGTGGTGAGTTTCTAGTAGGCATCAAGGGGAAGCTAACGACACCTTAGCCGGATCCCTCGCGCAATTTTTCCAGAAGTTTCATGCAAATCAAGGACAATTAAACAGAAATTTGGGTGGTAGGTTAACAGAGACCTCTGATATCAAAGTGGTGGGTTAACAGAAACCAAGTGCCATCATGGCCATCATGGTGAGTTTCTAGTATGCATCAAGAGGAAGCTAGCGACACCTTAACCGCACCCCTTGCGTAAGTTTTCCACAAATTGCATGCAAATCAAGTACCAATCGTACGGAAATCAACCATAATTAAACAGAAATTTGGGTGGTAGGTTAACAGAGACCTCCGCTATCATAGTGGTGGGTTAACAGGAACCACGTACCATCATGGTGAGTTTCTAGGAGGCATCAAGAGGAACCTAACGACACCTTAGCCGGATCCCTCGCGCTATTTTTTCAGAAGTTGCTAATCAAGCACCAATCGTACGGAAATCGACCATAATTAAACAAAAATTTGGGTGGTAGGTTAACAGAGACCTCCGCTATCATAGTGGTGGGTTAACAGGAACCACGTACCATCATGGTGAGTTTCTAGGAGGCATCAAGAGGAACCTAACGACGCCTTAGCCGGATCCCTCGCGCTATTTTTCCAGAAGTTGCATGCAAATCAAGCACCGCTCGTACGGAAATCTACTATAATTAAACAAAAATTTGGGTGGTAGGTCAACAGAGACCTCCGATATCATAGTGGTGGGTTAACAGAAACCAAGTGCGTGAGTTTATAGTAGGCATCAAGAGGAAGCTAGCGACACCTTAACCGCACCCCTTGTGTAAGTTTTCCACAAATTGCATGCAAATCAAGTACCAATCGTACGGAAATCAACCATAATTAAACAGAAATTTGGGTGGTAGGTTAACAGAGACCTCCGATATCATTGTGGTGGTTTAACAGAAACCAAGTGCCATCGTGCTGAGTTTCTAGAAGGTATCAAGAGGAAGCTAACGACACCTTAGCCGGATCCCTTGCGCAATTTTTCCAGAAGTTGCATGCAAATCAAGCACCAATCGTACGGAACTCAACTATAATTAAACAAAAATTTGGGTGGTAGGTTAACAGAGACCTCCGATATCATGGTGGTGGGTTAACAGAAACCAAGTGCATTCATGGTGAGTTTCTAGAAGGTATCAAGAGGAAGCTAACGACACCTTAGCCGGATCCCTCGCGCAATTTTTCCAGAAGTTGCATGCAAATCAAGCACCAATCGTACGGAAATCCACCATAATTAAACAGACATTTGGTTGGTAGGTCAACAGAGACCTCCGATATCATAGTGGTGGGTTAACAGAAACCAAGTGCCTTCGTGGTGAATTTCTAGCAGGCAACAAGTGGAAGCTAACGACACCTTAGCCGGATCCCTCGCGCTATTTTTCCAGAAGTTGCATGCAAATCAAGCACCAATCGTTCGGAAATCAACCATAATTAAACAGAAATTTGAGTGGCAGGTAAACAGAGGCCTCCGATATCATGGTGGTGGGTTAATAGAAACAAAGTGCCATCGTGGGGAATTTCTAAGTGGCATCAAGCGGAAGCTAACGACACCTTAACCGCACCCCTTGCGTAAGTTTTCCACAAATTGCATGCAAATCAAGCACCAATCTTACGGAAATCAACCATAATTATTCCAAAATTTGGGTGGTAGGTTAACAGAGGCCTCCGAGATAACAGTGGTGGGTTAACAGAAACCAATTGTAATCGTGGTGAGTTTCTAGCAGGCATCAAGAGGAAGCTAACGACACCTTAGCCGCATCCTTCGCGTAAGTTTTCCTCAATTTGCATGCAAATCAAGTACCAATCGTAAGGAAATCAACCATAATTAAACAAAAATTTGGGTGGTAGATTAACAGAGACCTCTGATATCACAGTGGTGGGTTAACAGAAACCCAGTGCAATCATGGTGATGTTCTAGTAGGCATCAAGAGGAAGCTAACGACACCTTAGCCGGATCCCTCGCGCAATTTTTTCAGAAGTTGCAAATCAAGCACCAATCGTACAGAAATCGACCATAATTAAACAAAAATTTGGGTGGTAGGTTAACAGAGACCTCCGCTATCATAGTGGTGGGTTAACAGGAACCACGTACCATCATGGTGAGTTTCTAGGAGGCATCAAGAGGAACCTAGCGACACCTTAGCCGGATCCCTCGCGCTATTTTTCCAGAAGTTGCTTGCAAATCAAGCACCGCTCGTACGGAAATCAACTATAATTAAACAAAAATTTGGGTGGTAGGTCAACAGAGACCTCCGATATCATAGTGGTGGGTTAACAAAAACCAAGTGCCAGAAGTTGCATGCAAATCAAGCACCAATCGTACGGAAATCAACCATAATTAAACAGAAATTTGGGTGGTAGGTCAACAGAGACCTCCGATATCATAGTGGTGGGTTAACAGAAACCAAGTGCCTTCGTGGTGAATTTCTAGCAGGCAACAAGCGGAAGCTAACGCCACCTTAGCCGGATCCCTCGCGCAATTTTTCCAGAAGTTTCATGCAAATCAAGGACAATTAAACAGAAATTTGGGTGGTAGGTTAACAGAGACCTCTGATATCACAGTGGTGGGTTAACAGAAACCAAGTGCATTCATGGTGAGTTTCTAGAAGGTATCAAGAGGAAGCTAACGACACCTTAGCCGCATCCTTCGCGTAAGTTTTCCTCAATTTGCATGCAAATCAAGTACCAATCGTACGGAAATCAACCATAATTAAACAGAAATTTGGGTGGTAGGTTAACAGAGACCTCCGATATCATTGTGGTGGTTTAACAGAAACCAAGTGCCATCGTGCTGAGTTTCTAGAAGGTATCAAGAGGAAGCTAACGACACCTTAGCCGGATCCCTTGCGCAATTTTTCCAGAAGTTGCATGCAAATCAAGCACCAATCGTACGGAACTCAACTATAATTAAACAAAAATTTGGGTGGTAGGTTAACAGAGACCTCCGATATCATGGTGGTGGGTTAACAGAAACCAAGTGCATTCATGGCGAGTTTCTAGAAGGTATCAAGAGGAAGCTAACGACACCTTAGCCGGATCCCTCGCGCAATTTTTCCAGAAGTTGCATGCAAATCAAGCACCAATCGTACGGAAATCCACCATAATTAAACAGACATTTGGGTGGTAGGTCAACAGAGACCTCCGATATCATAGTGGTGGGTTAACAGAAACCAAGTGCCTTCGTGGTGAATTTCTAGCAGGCAACAAGCGGAAGCTAACGACACCTTAGCCGCATCCTTCGCGTAAGTTTTCCTCAATTTGCATGCAAATCAAGTACCAATCGTAAGGAAATCAACCATAATTAAACAAAAATTTGGGTGGTAGATTAACAGAGACCTCTGATATCACAGTGGTGGGTTAACAGAAACCAAGTGCAATCATGGTGATGTTCTAGTAGGCATCAAGAGGAAGCTAACGACACCTTAGCCGGATCCCTCGCGCAATTTTTTCAGAAGTTTCATGCAAATCAAGGACAATTAAACAGAAATTTGGGTGGTAGGTTAACAGAGACCTCTGATATCAAAGTGGTGGGTTAACAGAAACCAAGTGCCATCATGGCCATCATGGTGAGTTTCTAGTAGGCATCAAGAGGAAGCTAGCGACACCTTAACCGCACCCCTTGCGTAAGTTTTCCACAAATTGCATGCAAATCAAGTACCAATCGTACGGAAATCAACCATAATTAAACAGAAATTTGGGTGGTAGGTTAACAGAGACCTCCGCTATCATAGTGGTGGGTTAACAGGAACCACGTACCATCATGGTGAGTTTCTAGGAGGCATCAAGAGGAAGCTAACGACACCTTAGCCGGATCCCTCGCGCTATTTTTCCAGAAGTTGCATGCAAATCAAGGACCAATCGTACGGAAATCAACTATAATTAAAAAAAAATTTGGGTGGTAGGTTAACAGAGACCTCCGATATCATGGTGGTGGGTTAACAGAAACCAAGTGCATTCGTGGTGAGTTTCTAGTAGGCATCAAGGGGAAGCTAACGACACCTTAGCCGGATCCCTCGCGCAATTTTTCCAGAAGTTTCATGCAAATCAAGGACAATTAAACAGAAATTTGGGTGGTAGGTTAACAGAGACCTCTGATATCAAAGTGGTGGGTTAACAGAAACCAAGTGCCATCATGGCCATCATGGTGAGTTTCTAGTATGCATCAAGAGGAAGCTAGCGACACCTTAACCGCACCCCTTGCGTAAGTTTTCCACAAATTGCATGCAAATCAAGTACCAATCGTACGGAAATCAACCATAATTAAACAGAAATTTGGGTGGTAGGTTAACAGAGACCTCCGCTATCATAGTGGTGGGTTAACAGGAACCACGTACCATCATGGTGAGTTTCTAGGAGGCATCAAGAGGAACCTAACGACACCTTAGCCGGATCCCTCGCGCTATTTTTTCAGAAGTTGCTAATCAAGCACCAATCGTACGGAAATCGACCATAAATAAACAAAAATTTGGGTGGTAGGTTAACAGAGACCTCCGCTATCATAGTGGTGGGTTAACAGGAACCACGTACCATCATGGTGAGTTTCTAGGAGGCATCAAGAGGAACCTAACGACGCCTTAGCCGGATCCCTCGCGCTATTTTTCCAGAAGTTGCATGCAAATCAAGCACCGCTCGTACGGAAATCTACTATAATTAAACAAAAATTTGGGTGGTAGGTCAACAGAGACCACCGATATCATAGTGGTGGGTTAACAGAAACCAAGTGCGTGAGTTTATAGTAGGCATCAAGAGGAAGCTAGCGACACCTTAACCGCACCCCTTGTGTAAGTTTTCCACAAATTGCATGCAAATCAAGTACCAATCGTACGGAATACAACCATAATTAAACAGAAATTTGGGTGGTAGGTTAACAGAGACCTCCGATATCATTGTGGTGGTTTAACAGAAACCAAGTGCCATCGTGCTGAGTTTCTAGAAGGTATCAAGAGGAAGCTAACGACACCTTAGCCGGATCCCTTGCGCAATTTTTCCAGAAGTTGCATGCAAATCAAGCACCAATCGTACGGAACTCAACTATAATTAAACAAAAATTTGGGTGGTAGGTTAACAGAGACCTCCGATATCATGGTGGTGGGTTAACAGAAACCAAGTGCATTCATGGTGAGTTTCTAGAAGGTATCAAGAGGAAGCTAACGACACCTTAGCCGGATCCCTCGCGCAATTTTTCCAGAAGTTGCATGCAAATCAAGCACCAATCGTACGGAAATCCACCATAATTAAACAGACATTTGGTTGGTAGGTCAACAGAGACCTCCGATATCATAGTGGTGGGTTAACAGAAACCAAGTGCCTTCGTGGTGAATTTCTAGCAGGCAACAAGCGGAAGCTAACGACACCTTAGCCGGATCCCTCGCGCTATTTTTCCAGAAGTTGCATGCAAATCAAGCACCAATCGTTCGGAAATCAACCATAATTAAACAGAAATTTGAGTGGCAGGTAAACAGAGGCCTCCGATATCATGGTGGTGGGTTAATAGAAACAAAGTGCCATCGTGGGGAATTTCTAAGTGGCATCAAGCGGAAGCTAACGACACCTTAACTGCACCCCTTGCGTAAGTTTTCCACAAATTGCATGCAAATCAAGCACCAATCTTACGGAAATCAACCATAATTATTCCAAAATTTGGGTGGTAGGTTAACAGAGGCCTCCGAGATAACAGTGGTGGGTTAACAGAAACCAATTGTAATCGTGGTGAGTTTCTAGCAGGCATCAAGAGGAAGCTAACGACACCTTAGCCGCATCCTTCGCGTAAGTTTTCCTCAATTTGCATGCAAATCAAGTACCAATCGTAAGGAAATCAACCATAATTAAACAAAAATTTGGGTGGTAGATTAACAGAGACCTCTGATATCACAGTGGTGGGTTAACAGAAACCAAGTGCAATCATGGTGATGTTCTAGTAGGCATCAAGAGGAAGCTAACGACACCTTAGCCGGATCCCTCGCGCTATTTTTCCAGAAGTTGCTTGCAAATCAAGCACCGCTCGTACGGAAATCAACTATAATTAAACAAAAATTTGGGTGGTAGGTCAACAGAGACCTCCGATATCATAGTGGTGGGTTAACAAAAACCAAGTGCCATCGTGGTGAATTTCTAGCAGGCAACAAGCGGAAGCTAACGACACCTTAGCCGGATCCCTCGCGCAATTTTTCCAGAAGTTGCATGCAAATCAAGCACCAATCGTACGGAAATCAACCATAATTAAACAGAAATTTGGGTGGTAGGTCAACAGAGACCTCCGATATCATAGTGGTGGGTTAACAGAAACCAAGTGCCTTCGTGGTGAATTTCTAGCAGGCAGCAAGCGGAAGCTAACGCCACCTTAGCCGGATCCCTCGCGCAATTTTTCCAGAAGTTTCATGCAAATCAAGGACAATTAAACAGAAATTTGGGTGGTAGGTTAACAGAGACCTCTGATATCACAGTGGTGGGTTAACAGAAACCAAGTGCATTCATGGTGAGTTTCTAGAAGGTATCAAGAGGAAGCTAACGACACCTTAGCCGCATCCTTCGCGTAAGTTTTCCTCAATTTGCATGCAAATCAAGTACCAATCGTACGGAAATCAACCATAATTAAACAGAAATTTGGGTGGTAGGTTAACAGAGACCTCCGATATCATTGTGGTGGTTTAACAGAAACCAAGTGCCATCGTGGTGAATTTCTAGCAGGCAACAAGCGGAAGCTAACGACACCTTAGCCGGATCCCTCGCGCAATTTTTCCAGAAGTTGCATGCAAATCAAGCACCAATCGTACGGAAATCAACCATAATTAAACAGAAATTTGGGTGGTAGGTCAACAGAGACCTCCGATATCATAGTGGTGGGTTAACAGAAACCAAGTGCCTTCGTGGTGAATTTCTAGCAGGCAACAAGCGGAAGCTAACGCCACCTTAGCCGGATCCCTCGCGCAATTTTTCCAGAAGTTTCATGCAAATCAAGGACAATTAAACAGAAATTTGGGTGGTAGGTTAACAGAGACCTCTGATATCACAGTGGTGGGTTAACAGAAACCAAGTGCATTCATGGTGAGTTTCTAGAAGGTATCAAGAGGAAGCTAACGACACCTTAGCCGCATCCTTCGCGTAAGTTTTCCTCAATTTGCATGCAAATCAAGTACCAATCGTACGGAAATCAACCATAATTAAACAGAAATTTGGGTGGTAGGTTAACAGAGACCTCCGATATCATTGTGGTGGTTTAACAGAAACCAAGTGCCATCGTGCTGAGTTTCTAGAAGGTATCAAGAGGAAGCTAACGACACCTTAGCCGGATCCCTTGCGCAATTTTTCCAGAAGTTGCATGCAAATCAAGCACCAATCGTACGGAACTCAACTATAATTAAACAAAAATTTGGGTGGTAGGTTAACAGAGACCTCCGATATCATGGTGGTGGGTTAACAGAAACCAAGTGCATTCATGGTGAGTTTCTAGAAGGTATCAAGAGGAAGCTAACGACACCTTAGCCGGATCCCTCGCGCAATTTTTCCAGAAGTTGCATGCAAATCAAGCACCAATCGTACGGAAATCCACCATAATTAAACAGACATTTGGGTGGTAGGTCAACAGAGACCTCCGATATCATAGTGGTGGGTTAACAGAAACCAAGTGCCTTCGTGGTGAATTTCTAGCAGGCAACAAGCGGAAGCTAACGACACCTTAGCCGGATCCCTCGCGCTATTTTTCCAGAAGTTGCATGCAAATCAAGCACCAATCGTTCGGAAATCAACCATAATTAAACAGAAATTTGAGTGGCAGGTAAACAGAGGTGGTGGGTTAATAGAAACAAAGTGCCATCGTGGGGAATTTCTAAGTGGCATCAAGCGGAAGCTAACGACACCTTAACCGCACCCCTTGCGTAAGTTTTCCACAAATTGCATGCAAATCAAGCACCAATCTTACGGAAATCAACCATAATTATTCCAAAATTTGGGTGGTAGGTTAACAGAGGCCTCCGAGATAACAGTGGTGGGTTAACAGAAACCAATTGTAATCGTGGTGAGTTTCTAGCAGGCATCAAGAGGAAGCTAACGACACCTTAGCCGCATCCTTCGCGTAAGTTTTCCTCAATTTGCATGCAAATCAAGTACCAATCGTAAGGAAATCAACCATAATTAAACAAAAATTTGGGTGGTAGATTAACAGAGACCTCTGATATCACAGTGGTGGGTTAACAGAAACCAAGTGCAATCATGGTGATGTTCTAGTAGGCATCAAGAGGAAGCTAACGACACCTTAGCCGGATCCCTCGCGCAATTTTTTCAGAAGTTTCATGCAAATCAAGGACAATTAAACAGAAATTTGGGTGGTAGGTTAACAGAGACCTCTGATATCAAAGTGGTGGGTTAACAGAAACCAAGTGCCATCATGGCCATCATGGTGAGTTTCTAGTAGGCATCAAGAGGAAGCTAGCGACACCTTAACCGCACCCCTTGCGTAAGTTTTCCACAAATTGCATGCTAATCAAGTACCAATCGTACGGAAATCAACCATAATTAAACAGAAATTTGGGTGGTAGGTTAACAGAGACCTCCGCTATCATAGTGGTGGGTTAACAGGAACCACGTACCATCATGGTGAGTTTCTAGGAGGCATCAAGAGGAACCTAACGACACCTTAGCCGGATCCCTCGCGCTATTTTTCCAGAAGTTGCATGCAAATCAAGGACCACTCGTACGGAAATCAACTATAATTTAAAAAAAATTTGGGTGGTAGGTTAACAGAGACCTCCGATATCATGGTGGTGGGTTAACAGAAACCAAGTGCATTCGTGGTGAGTTTCTAGTAGGCATCAAGGGGAAGCTAACGACACCTTAGCCGGATCCCTCGCGCAATTTTTCCAGAAGTTTCATGCAAATCAAGGACAATTAAACAGAAATTTGGGTGGTAGGTTAACAGAGACCTCTGATATCAAAGTGGTGGGTTAACAGAAACCAAGTGCCATCATGGCCATCATGGTGAGTTTCTAGTATGCATCAAGAGGAAGCTAGCGACACCTTAACCGCACCCCTTGCGTAAGTTTTCCACAAATTGCATGCAAATCAAGTACCAATCGTACGGAAATCAACCATAATTAAACAGAAATTTGGGTGGTAGGTTAACAGAGACCTCCGCTATCATAGTGGTGGGTTAACAGGAACCACGTACCATCATGGTGAGTTTCTAGGAGGCATCAAGAGGAACCTAACGACACCTTAGCCGGATCCCTCGCGCTATTTTTTCAGAAGTTGCTAATCAAGCACCAATCGTACGGAAATCGACCATAATTAAACAAAAATTTGGGTGGTAGGTTAACAGAGACCTCCGCTATCATAGTGGTGGGTTAACAGGAACCACGTACCATCATGGTGAGTTTCTAGGAGGCATCAAGAGGAACCTAACGACGCCTTAGCCGGATCCCTCGCGCTATTTTTCCAGAAATTGCATGCAAATCAAGCACCGCTCGTACGGAAATCTACTATAATTAAACAAAAATTTGGGTGGTAGGTCAACAGAGACCTCCGATATCATAGTGGTGGGTTAACAGAAACCAAGTGCGTGAGTTTATAGTAGGCATCAAGAGGAAGCTAGCGACACCTTAACCGCACCCCTTGTGTAAGTTTTCCACAAATTGCATGCAAATCAAGTACCAATCGTACGGAAATCAACCATAATTAAACAGAAATTTGGGTGGTAGGTTAACAGAGACCTCCGATATCATTGTGGTGGTTTAACAGAAACCAAGTGCCATCGTGCTGAGTTTCTAGAAGGTATCAAGAGGAAGCTAACGACACCTTAGCCGGATCCCTTGCGCAATTTTTCCAGAAGTTGCATGCAAATCAAGCACCAATCGTACGGAACTCAACTATAATTAAACAAAAATTTGGGTGGTAGGTTAACAGAGACCTCCGATATCATGGTGGTGGGTTAACAGAAACCAAGTGCATTCATGGTGAGTTTCTAGAAGGTATCAAGAGGAAGCTAACGACACCTTAGCCGGATCCCTCGCGCAATTTTTCCAGAAGTTGCATGCAAATCAAGCACCAATCGTACGGAAATCCACCATAATTAAACAGACATTTGGTTGGTAGGTCAACAGAGACCTCCGATATCATAGTGGTGGGTTAACAGAAACCAAGTGCCTTCGTGGTGAATTTCTAGCAGGCAACAAGCGGAAGCTAACGACACCTTAGCCGGATCCCTCGCGCTATTTTTCCAGAAGTTGCATGCAAATCAAGCACCAATCGTTCGGAAATCAACCATAATTAAACAGAAATTTGAGTGGCAGGTAAACAGAGGCCTCCGATATCATGGTGGTGGGTTAATAGAAACAAAGTGCCATCGTGGGGAATTTCTAAGTGGCATCAAGCGGAAGCTAACGACACCTTAACCGCACCCCTTGCGTAAGTTTTCCACAAATTGCATGCAAATCAAGCACCAATCTTACGGAAATCAACCACAATTATTCCAAAATTTGGGTGGTAGGTTAACAGAGGCCTCCGAGATAACAGTGGTGGGTTAACAGAAACCAATTGTAATCGTGGTGAGTTTCTAGCAGGCATCAAGAGGAAGCTAACGACACCTTAGCCGCATCCTTCGCGTAAGTTTTCCTCAATTTGCATGCAAATCAAGTACCAATCGTAAGGAAATCAACCATAATTAAACAAAAATTTGGGTGGTAGATTAACAGAGACCTCTGATATCACAGTGGTGGGTTAACAGAAACCAAGTGCAATCATGGTGATGTTCTAGTAGGCATCAAGAGGAAGCTAACGACACCTTAGCCGGATCCCTCGCGCAATTTTTTCAGAAGTTGCAAATCAAGCACCAATCGTACAGAAATCGACCATAATTAACCGTAGAACAGTCTTTAATTTTTACGACGTAAACAACCTTAGGGTCGTTTTTGACCCTGACTATTTTATTATGAATGCAAAAATCATACAAAGTTTTATTTATAAAAGAAAAGTTTAAAACTCATATTTTTATTCAATAATAAGGGAAACAATTTTTTAATAATTTTTTGAACACTGTACACAAATATTTCTATTGTGAACATTTTTCAAACATTTTGTTCGCATATGCAGCAGACTAATTCAAACTTGTTTTCTTTTGTGTCCGCTTTTTCTTGGACACACATTGTACATCTTCCACGTTTTTTAATTTGTGGTGGTATTGTTAAAGGTTGTCTAGATGATGGGCCAGCAGAAAAATTTACGGCTGGTGAGTCGGCATCAATTATTTTTCGTTTTAGTGACTGAGAAAACTTATTTCGTGTGCCTCTTGGTCTATGCTTCATATATTCCACTGCTAAATTTATACCAAGATTATGCAAATCCTTTTTACGCGATTGTTTGCCATGCTTATCTAAAAACTCATGATTACATTCTTTATATATAATATAAGCATTGAGCGCAGAAATATCCACTATGTTGGCAAAAACACACATCGGCCAGCGTTTTGTTTTTCGTTTGCAACTGTAACCTGATAACATTTTGTCAGCATTATCAACACCGCCCTTCGTTTCGTTGTAATATTTTATTATTGCTGGAAGCTTTTTGGGTTCAGGCCCAACATCAGGTGAATGGTGTAATGTACTCTGAACAATTGTGCATTTATTTTTATGGCTGATATACGAAACCAATGTAGTGTTTGTTGCAAAGGCAAAAGAGGAGGAAAAAAGAGGTTGCTTCTTTTCCAACAAGAGTTTAGGTGGAATACTCCGCTTATTATTTCGCAACGTTCCAACCATTGTCAATTTTTTTTCCAACAGTTTTTGACCTAATTCATATGACGAAAAGAAATTGTCCATCGTTATATTGTGGCCTTATAAATCCCGAATCAAATCTAATACTACGCGTTGGCCCTGGTTACGCTCCGGTAAAGCACCCGTCGATCTTCCCAAGTAGGGCTGTATGTTCCATACGTAAGAAGTTTTAGCACACGCAAGCATCCAAAATTTTAATCCATACCTTTCAGGTTTGCTCGGCATGTACTGCCTAAATGCGCAACGGCCATGAAAACCCAACAAATGTTCATCAATAGTGACGTATTCACCAGGGTTATAAAAATTTGGAAGCAAATCAACCCATTTTTTCCACAATTCACGAATCGGTGCGAATTTATCATTTGGTGAGAGTTGATTTCTTCTGCGATTAGCTGTGTCGTCAAACCTAAGGACTTTTGTTACATACAGAAATGTGCGTAGGGACATAATACTTCTAAATATCGGCCGACCATAATCTTCATCAAACAAATCTTCCACACGTTCATTCTTCGATCTGTGAAAATTAGTGCTCAAGTGAATCAAAATAATTTACGCATGAAATAACTTACTTATAAACACCTGCAAGAATTAAAACTCCTAAATATACATATAAAAACTATTGTCGGTCGAAAACGACCCTAAGATCGATAGAGCTCAAGTCAATATTTAGTTAAAATGGTTTGTCAAAATATTGCTTTTATTAAACTTTTTCAATGCTTTACCCACCCAGCAACAAAGTCACAGAGTATTGGATAACTATATTAAATCTGAAGTAGTTAGTTTGTAGCTCAAAATGTAAGTTTGATCGAAAACGACCCCAAGACTGTTCTACGGTTAAACAAAAATTTGGGTGGTAGGTTAACAGAGACCTCCGCTATCATAGTGGTGGGTTAACAGGAACCACGTACCATCATGGTGAGTTTCTAGGAGGCATCAAGAGGAACCTAGCGACACCTTAGCCGGATCCCTCGCGCTATTTTTCCAGAAGTTGCTTGCAAATCAAGCACCGCTCGTACGGAAATCAACTATAATTAAACAAAAATTTGGGTGGTAGGTCAACAGAGACCTCCGATATCATAGTGGTGGGTTAACAAAAACCAAGTGCCATCGTGGTGAATTTCTAGCAGGCAACAAGCGGAAGCTAACGACACCTTAGCCGGATCCCTCGCGCTATTTTTCCAGAAGTTGCATGCAAATCAAGCACCAATCGTTCGGAAATCAACCATAATTAAACAGAAATTTTAGTGGCAGGTAAACAGAGGCCTCCGATATCATGGTGGTGGGTTAATAGAAACAAAGTGCCATCGTGGGGAATTTCTAAGTCGCATCAAGCGGAAGCTAACGACACCTTAACCGCACCCCTTGCGTAAGTTTTCCACAAATTGCATGCAAATCAAGCACCAATCGTACGGAAATCGACCATAATTAAACAAAAATTTGGGTGGTAGATTAACAGAGACCTCTGATATCACAGTGGTGGGTTAACAGAAGCCAAGTGCCCTCATGGAGAATTTCTAGCTGGTATCAAGCGGAAGCTAACGACACCTTAGCCGGATCCCTCGCGCTATTTTTCCAGAAGTTGCATGCAAATCAAGCACCAATCGTACGGAAATCAACCATAATTAAACAGAAATTTGGGTGGTAGGTCAACAGAGACCTCCGATATCATAGTGGTGGGTTAACAGAAACCAAGTGCATTCATGTTGAGTTTCTAGTAGGCATCAAAAGGAAGCTTACGACTGCTTAGCCGGATCCCTCGCGCTATTTTTCCAGAAGTTGCTTGCAAATCAAGCACCACTCGTACGGAAATCAACTATAATTAAACAAAAATTTGGGTGGTAGGTTAACAGAGACCTCCGATATCATGGTGGTGGGTTAACAGAAACCAAGTGCATTCGTGGTGAGTTTCTAGTAGGAATCAAGGGGAAGCTAACGACACCTTAGCCGGATCCCTCGCGCAATGTTTCCAAAAGTTGCATGCAAGTCAAGCACAATTAAACAGAAATTTGGGTGGTAGGTTAAAAGAGACCTCCGATATCACAGTGGTGGGTTAACAGAAACAAAGTGCCATCGTGGAGAGTTTCTAGCAGACTTTAACCGTAAGCTAACGACACCTTAGCCGGATCCCTGGCGCTATTTTTCCAGTAGTTGCATGCAAATCCAGCACCAACCGTACGGAAATCAACCATAATTAAACAGAAATTTGAGTGGTACGTATCAAGAGGAAGCTAACGACACCTTAGCTGGATCCCTCGCGCAATTTTTCCAGAAGTTGCACGCAAATCAAGGACCAATCGTACGGAAATCAACTATAATTAAAAAAAAATTTAAGTGGTAGGTTAACAGAGACCTCCGATATCATGGTGGTGGGTTAAGAGAAACCAAGTGCCATCATGGCGAGTTTCTAGCAGACTTTAACCGCAAGCTAACGACACCTTAACCGGATCCCTCGCGCAATTTTTCCAGAAGTTTCATTCAAATCAAGGACAATTAAACCGAAATTTTGGTGGTAGGTTAACAGAGACCTCTGATATCACAGTGGTGGGTTAACAGAAACCAAGTGCCATCATGGTGAGTTTCTAGTAGGCATCAAGAGGAAGCTAGCGACACCTTAACCGCACCCCTTGCGTAAGTTTTCCACAAATTGCATGCAAATCAAGTACCAATCGTACGGAAATCAACCATAATTAAACAGAAATTTGGGTGGTAGGTTAACAGAGACCTCCGATATCATTGTGGTGGTTTAACAGAAACCAAGTGCCATCGTGCTGAGTTTCTAGAAGGTATCAAGAGGAAGCTAACGACACCTTAGCCGGATCCCTTGCGCAATTTTTCCAGAAGTTGCATGCAAATCAAGCACCAATCGTACGGAACTCAACTATAATTAAACAAAAATTTGGGTGGTAGGTTAACAGAGACCTCCGATATCATGGTGGTGGGTTAACAGAAACCAAGTGCATTCATGGTGAGTTTCTAGAAGGTATCAAGAGGAAGCTAACGACACCTTAGCCGGATCCCTCGCGCAATTTTTACAGAAGTTGCATGCAAATCAAGCACCAATCGTACGGAAATCAACCATAATTAAACAGAAATTTGGAAGGTAGGTCAACAGCGACCTCCGATATCATAGTGGTGGGTTAACAGACAGAAACCAAGTGCCTTCGTGGTGAATTTCTAGCAGGCAACAAGCGGAAGCTAACGACACCTTAGCCGGATCCCTCGCGCAATTTTTCCAGAAGTTGCATGCAAATCAAGCACCAATCGTACGGAAATCAACCATAATTAAACAGAAATTTGGGTGGTAGGTCAACAGAGACCTTCGATATCATAGTGGTGGGTTAACAGAAACCAAGTGCCTTCGTGGTGAATTTCTAGCAGGTAACAAGCGGAAGCTAACGCCACCTTAGCCGGATCCCTCGCGCAATTTTTCCAGAAGTTTCATGCAAATCAAGGACAATTAAACAGAAATTTGGGTGGTAGGTTAACAGAGACCTCTGATATCACAGTGGTGGGTTAACAGAAACCAAGTGCATTCATGGTGAGTTTCTAGAAGGTATCAAGAGGAAGCTAACGACACCTTAGCCGCATCCCTCGCGCTATTTTTCCTCAATTTGCATGCAAATCAAGTACCAATCGTAAGGAAATCAACCATAATTAAACAAAAATTTGGGTGGTAGGTAAACAGAGACCTCTGATATCATAGTGGTGGGTTAACAGAAACCAAGTGCAATCATGGTGATGTTCTAGTAGGCATAAAGAGGAAGCTAACGACACCTTAGCCGGATCCCTCGCGCAATTTTTTCAGAAGTTGCAAATCAAGCACCAATCGTACGGAAATCGACCATAATTAAACAAAAATTTGGGTGGTAGGTTAACAGAGACCTCCGCTATCATAGTGGTGGGTTAACAGGAACCACGTACCATCATGGTGAGTTTCTAGGAGGCATCAAGAGGAACCTAACGACACCTTAGCCGGATCCCTCGCGCTATTTTTCCAGAAGTTGCTTGCAAATCAAGCACCGCTCGTACGGAAATCAACTATAATTAAACAAAAATTTGGGTGGTAGGTTAACAGAGATCTCCGATATCATAGTGGTGGGTTAACAGAAACCAAGGGCATTCAAGGTGAGTTTCTAGTAGGCATCAAGAGGAACCTAACGACGCCTTAGCCGGATCCCTCGCGCAATGTTTCCAAAAGTTGCATGCAAATCAAGCACAATTAAACAGAAATTTGGGTGGTAGGTTAAAAGAGACCTCCGATATCACAGTGGTGAGTTAACAGAAACAAAGTGTCATCGTGGAGAGTTTCTAGCAGACTTTAACCGTAAGCTAACGACACCTTAGCCGGATCCCTGGCGCTATTTTTCCAGAAGTTGCATGCAAATCCAACACCAACCGTACGGAAATCAACCATAATTAAACAGAAATTTGAGTGGTAGGTATCAAGCGGAAGCTAGCGACACCTTAGCTGGATCCCTCGCGCAATTTTTCCAGAAGTTGCACGCAAATCAAGCACCAATCGTACGGAAATCAACTATAATTAAAAAAAAAATTGGGTGGTAGGTTAACAGAAACCTCCGATATCATGGTGGTGGGTTAACAGAAACCAAGTGCATTCGTGGTGAGTTTCTAGTAGGCATCAAGGGGAAGCTAACAACACCTTAGCCGGATCCCTCGCGCAATTTTTCCAGAAGTTGCATGCAAATCAAGGACAATTAAACAGAAATTTGGGTGGTAGGTTAACAGAGACCTCTGATATCACAGTGGTGGGTTAACAGAAACTAAGTGCCATCATGGTGAGTTTCTAGTAGGCATCAAGAGGAAGCTAGCGACACCTTAACCGCACCCCTTGCGTAAGTTTTCCACAAATTGCATGCAAATCAATTACCAATCGTACGGAAATCAACCATAATTAAACAGAAATTTGGGTGGTAGGTTAACAGAGACCTCCGATATCATTGTGGTGGTTTAACAGAAACCAAGTGCCATCGTGCTGAGTTTCTAGAAGGTATCAAGAGGAAGCTAACGACACCTTAGCCGGATCCCTTGCGCAATTTTTCCCGAAGTTGCATGTAAATCAAGCACCAATCGTACGGAACTCAACTATAATTAAACAAAAATTTGGGTGGTAGGTTAACAGAGACCTCCGATATCATGGCGGTGGGTTAACAGAAACCAAGTGCATTCATGGTGAGTTTCTAGAAGGTATCAAGAGGAAGCTAACGACACCTTAGCCGGATCCCTCGCGCAATTTTTCCAGAAGTTGCATGCAAATCAAGCACCAATCGTACGGAAATCAACCATAATTAAACAGAAATTTGGGTGGTAGGTTAACAGAGACCTCCGATATCGTAGTGGTGGGTTAACTGGAACCACGTACCATCATGGTGAATTTCTAGTTGGCATCAAGCGGATGCTAACGACACCTTAGCCGGATCTCTCGCGCTATTTTCCAAGAAGTTGCTTGCAAATCAGGCACCAACCGTACGGAAATCAACTATAATTAAACAAAAATTTGGGTGGTAGGTTAACAGAGACCTCCGATATCATAGTGGTGGTTTAACAAAAACCAAGTGCCATCGTGGTGAGTTTCTAGCAGGCATCAAGGGGAACCTAACGACGCCTTAGCCGGATCCCTCGCGCAATTTTTCCAGAAGTTGGTTGCAAATCAAGCACCAATCATACGGAAATTAACCATAATTAAACCAAAATTTGGGTGGTAGGTTAACTGATACCTCCGATATCGTAGTGGTGGGTTAACAGGAACCACGTACCATCATGGTGAATTTTAAGCTGGCATCAAGCGGATGCTAACGACACCTTAGCCGGATCCCTCGCGCAATTTTTCCAGAAGTTGCATGCAAATCAAGCACAATTAAACAGAAATTTGGGTGGTAGGTTAACAGAGACCTCCGATATCATAGTGGTGGGTTAACAGGAACCACGTACCATCATGGTGAATTTTAAGCTGGCATTAAGCGGATGCTAACGACACCTTAGCCGGATCCCTCGCGCAATTTTTCCAGAAGTTGCATGCAAATCAAGCACCAATCGTACGGAAATCAATTCTAATTAAACAAAAATTTGGGTGGTAGGTTAACAGAGACCTCCGATATCTTAGTGGTGGGTTAACAGAAACCAAGTGCATGCATGGTGAGTTTCTAGTAGGCATGAAGAGGAAGCTAACGACACCTTAGCCGGATCCCTTGCGCTATTTTTCCAGAAGTTGCATGCAAATCAAGCACCAATCGTACTGAAATCAACCATAATTAAACAGAAATTTGGGTGGTAGGTTAACTGATACCTCCGATATCGTAGTGGTGGGTTAACTGGAACCACGTACCATCATGGTGAATTTCTAGCTGGCATCAAGCGGATGCTAACGACACCTTAGCCGGATCTCTCGCGCTATTTTTCCAGAAGTTGCTTGCAAATCAAGCACCAACCGTACGGAAATGAACTATAATTATACAAAAATTTGGGTAGTGGGTTAACCGAGACCTCCGATATCATAGTAGTGGTTTAACAAAAACCAAGTGCCATCGTGGTGAGTTTCTAGCAGGCATCAAGGGAAACCTAACGACGCATTAGCCGGATCCCTCGCCCAATTTTTCCAGAAGTTGCTTGCAAATCAAGCACCAATCATACGGAAATCAACCACAATTAAACCAAAATTTGGGTGGTAGGTAAACAGAGACCTCCGATATCATGGTGGTGGGTTAACGGAAACAAAGTGCCATCGTGGGGAATTTCTAAGTGGCATCAAGCGGAAGCAAACGACATCTTAGTCCCACCCCTTGCTTAAGTTTTCCACAAGTTGTATGCAAATCAAGCACCAATCGCTAGGAAATCAACTATAATTAAACAAAAATTTGGGTGGTAGGTTCACAGAGACCTCCGATATCATAGTGGTGGGTTAACAAGAACCACGTACCATCATGGTGAATTTCTAGCTGGCATCAAGCGGATGCTAATGACACCTTAGCCGCATCCCTCGCGCTATTTTTCCTCAATTTGCATGCAAATCAAGTACCAATCGTAAGGAAATCAACCATAATTAAACAAAAATTTGGGTGGTAGGTAAACAGAGACCTCTGATATCATAGTGGTGGGTTAACAGAAACCAAGTGCAATCATGGTGATGTTCTAGTAGGCATAAAGAGGAAGCTAACGACACCTTAGCCGGATCCCTCGCGCAATTTTTTCAGAAGTTGCAAATCAAGCACCAATCGTACGGAAATCGACCATAATTAAACAAAAATTTGGGTGGTAGGTTAACAGAGACCTCCGCTATCATAGTGGTGGGTTAACAGGAACCACGTACCATCATGGTGAGTTTCTAGGAGGCATCAAGAGGAACATAACGACACCTTAGCCGGATCCCTCGCGCTATTTTTCCAGAAGTTGCTTGCAAATCAAGCACCGCTCGTACGGAAATCAACTATAATTAAACAAAAATTTGGGTGGTAGGTTAACAGAGATCTCCGATATCATAGTGGTGGGTTAACAAAAACCAAGGGCATTCAAGGTGAGTTTCTAGTAGGCATCAAGAGGAACCTAACGACGCCTTAGCCGGATCCCTCGCGCAATGTTTCCAAAAGTTGCATGCAAATCAAGCACAATTAAACAGAAATTTGGGTGGTAGGTTAAAAGAGACCTCCGATATCACAGTGGTGGGTTAACAGAAACAAAGTGTCATCGTGGAGAGTTTCTAGCAGACTTTAACCGTAAGCTAACGACACCTTAGCCGGATCCCTGGCGCTATTTTTCCAGAAGTTGCATGCAAATCCAACACCAACCGTACGGAAATCAACCATAATTAAACAGAAATTTGAGTGGTAGGTATCAAGCGGAAGCTAGCGACACCTTAGCTGGATCCCTCGCGCAATTTTTCCAGAAGTTGCACGCAAATCAAGCACCAATCGTACGGAAATCAACTATAATTAAAAAAAAATTGGGTGGTAGGTTAACAGAAACCTCCGATATCATGGTGGTGGGTTAACAGAAACCAAGTGCATTCGTGGTGAGTTTCTAGTAGGCATCAAGGGGAAGCTAACAACACCTTAGCCGGATCCCTCGCGCAATTTTTCCAGAAGTTGCATGCAAATCAAGGACAATTAAACAGAAATTTGGGTGGTAGGTTAACAGAGACCTCTGATATCACAGTGGTGGGTTAACAGAAACCAAGTGCCATCATGGTGAGTTTCTAGTAGGCATCAAGAGGAAGCTAGCGACACCTTAACCGCACCCCTTGCGTAAGTTTTCCACAAATTGCATGCAAATCAATTACCAATCGTACGGAAATCAACCATAATTAAACAGAAATTTGGGTGGTAGGTTAACAGAGACCTCCGATATCATTGTGGTGGTTTAACAGAAACCAAGTGCCATCGTGCTGAGTTTCTAGAAGGTATCAAGAGGAAGCTAACGACACCTTAGCCGGATCCCTTGCGCAATTTTTCCCGAAGTTGCATGTAAATCAAGCACCAATCGTACGGAACTCAACTATAATTAAACAAAAATTTGGGTGGTAGGTTAACAGAGACCTCCGATATCATGGCGGTGGGTTAACAGAAACCAAGTGCATTCATGGTGAGTTTCTAGAAGGTATCAAGAGGAAGCTAACGACACCTTAGCCGGATCCCTCGCGCAATTTTTCCAGAAGTTGCATGCAAATCAAGCACCAATCGTACGGAAATCAACCATAATTAAACAGAAATTTGGGTGGTAGGTTAACAGAGACCTCCGATATCGTAGTCGTGGGTTAACTGGAACCACGTACCATCATGGTGAATTTCTAGCTGGCATCAAGCGGATGCTAACGACACCTTAGCCGGATCTCTCGCGCTATTTTCCAAGAAGTTGCTTGCAAATCAGGCACCAACCGTACGGAAATCAACTATAATTAAACAAAAATTTGGGTGGTAGGTTAACAGAGACCTCCGATATCATAGTGGTGGTTTAACAAAAACCAAGTGCCATCGTGGTGAGTTTCTAGCAGGCATCAAGGGGAACCTAACGACGCCTTAGCCGGATCCCTCGCGCAATTTTTCCAGAAGTTGGTTGCAAATCAAGCACCAATCATACGGAAATTAACCATAATTAAACCAAAATTTGGGTGGTAGGTTAACTGATACCTCCGATATCGTAGTGGTGGGTTAACAGGAACCACGTACCATCATGGTGAATTTTAAGCTGGCATCAAGCGGATGCTAACGACACCTTAGCCGGATCCCTCGCGCAATTTTTCCAGAAGTTGCATGCAAATCAAGCACAATTAAACAGAAATTTGGGTGGTAGGTTAACAGAGACCTCCGATATCATAGTGGTGGGTTAACAGGAACCACGTACCATCATGGTGAATTTTAAGCTGGCATCAAGCGGATGCTAACGACACCTTAGCCGGATCCCTCGCGCAATTTTTCCAGAAGTTGCATGCAAATCAAGCACCAATCGTACGGAAATCAATTCTAATTAAACAAAAATTTGGGTGGTAGGTTAACAGAGACCTCCGATATCTTAGTGGTGGGTTAACAGAAACCAAGTGCATGCATGGTGAGTTTCTAGTAGGCATGAAGAGGAAGCTAACGACACCTTAGCCGGATCCCTTGCGCTATTTTTCCAGAAGTTGCATGCAAATCAAGCACCAATCGTACTGAAATCAACCATAATTAAACAGAAATTTGGGTGGTAGGTTAACTGATACCTCCGATATCGTAGTGGTGGGTTAACTGGAACCACGTACCATCATGGTGAATTTCTAGCTGGCATCAAGCGGATGCTAACGACACCTTAGCCGGATCTCTCGCGCTATTTTTCCAGAAGTTGCTTGCAAATCAAGCACCAACCGTACGGAAATGAACTATAATTATACAAAAATTTGGGTAGTGGGTTAACCGAGACCTCCGATATCATAGTAGTGGTTTAACAAAAACCAAGTGCCATCGTGGTGAGTTTCTAGCAGGCATCAAGGGAAACCTAACGACGCATTAGCCGGATCCCTCGCCCAATTTTTCCAGAAGTTGCTTGCGGAAATCAACCACAATTAAACCAAAATTTGGGTGGTAGGTAAACAGAGACCTCCGATATCATGGTGGTGGGTTAACGGAAACAAAGTGCCATCGTGGGGAATTTCTAAGTGGCATCAAGCGGAAGCAAACGACATCTTAGTCCCACCCCTTGCTTAAGTTTTCCACAAGTTGTATGCAAATCAAGCACCAATCGCTAGGAAATCAACTATAATTAAACAAAAATTTGGGTGGTAGGTTCACAGAGACCTCCGATATCATAGTGGTGGGTTAACAAGAACCACGTACCATCATGGTGAATTTCTAGCTGGCATCAAGCGGATGCTAATGACACCTTAGCCGGATCCCTCGCGCAATTTTTCCAGAAGTTGCATGCAAATCAAGCACCAATCGTACGGAAATCAACCATAATTAAACAGAAATTTGGGTGGTAGGTTAACAGAGACCTCCGATATCATAGTGGTGGGTTAACTGGAACCACGTACCATCATGGTGAATTTCTAGCTGGCATCAAGCGGGTGCTAACGACACCTTAGCCGGATCTCTCGCACTATTTTCCAAGAAGTTGCTTGCAAATCAGGCATCAACCGTACGGAAATCAACTATAATTAAACAAAAATTTGGGTGGTAGGTTAACAGAGACCTCCTATATCATAGTGGTTGTTTAACAAAAACCAAGTGCCATAGTGGTGAGTTTCTAGCAGGCATCAAGGGGAACCTAACGACGCCTTAGCCGGATCCCTCGCGCAATTTTTCCAGAAGTTGCTTGCAAATCAAGCACCAATCATACGGAAATCAACCATAATTAAACCAAAATTTGGGTGGTAGGTTAACAGAGACCTCCGATATCATAGTGGTGGGTTAACAGGAACCACGTACCATCATGGTGAATTTCTAGCTGGCATCAAGCGGAAGCTAACGATATTTTAACCGCACCCCTTGCGTAAGGTTTCCACAAGTTGCATGCATATCAAGCGCCGCTCGTACGGAAATCAACCATAATTAAACAAAAAATTGGGTAGTAGGTTAACAGAGACCTCCGATATCATTGCGGTGGTTTAACAGAAACGAAGTGCCACCATGGTGGGTTTCTAGCAGGCATCAAGCGGAAGCTAACGACACCTTAGCCGGATCCCTCGCGTGATTTTTCCAGAAGTTGCATGCAAATCAAGCACAATTAAACAGAAATTTGGGTGGTAGGTTAACAGAGACCTCCGATATCACAGTGGTGGGTTAACAGAAACCAAGTGCCATCGTGGTGAGCTTCTAGCAGACTTTAAACACAAGCTAACGACACCATAGCCGGGTCCCTCGCGCTATTTTTCCAGAAGTTGCATGCAAATCAAGCACCAATCGTACGGAAATCAACCATAATTAAACAGAAATGTGAGTGGTAGGTAAACAGAGATCTCCGATATCATGGTGGTGGGTTAACAGAAACAAAGTGCCATCATGGGGAATTTCTAAGTGGCATCAAGCGGAAGCTAACGACACTTTAACCGCACCCCTTGCGTAAGTTTTCCACAAATTGCATGCAAATCAAGCACCAATCGTACGGAAATCAACTATAATTAAACAAAAATTTGGGTGGTAGGTTCACAGAGACCTCCGATATCATAGTGGTGGGTTAACAAGAACCACGTACCATCATGGTGAGTTTCTAGCTGGCATCAAGCGGATGCTAACGACACCTTAGCCGGATCCCTCGCGCTATTTTTCCAGAAGTTGCATGCAAATCAAGCACCAATCGTACGGAAATCAACCATAATTAAACAGAAATTTGGGTGGCAGGTTAACAGAGACCTCCGATATCATAGTAGTGGGTTAACAGGAACCACGTACCATCATGGTGAATTTTAAGCTGGCATCAAGCGGATGCTAACGACACCTTAGCCGGATCCCTCGCGCAATTTTTCCAGAAGCTGCTTGCAAATCAAGCACCAATCGTACGGAAATCAATTCTAATTAAACAAAAATTTGGGTGGTAGGTTAACAGAGACCTCCGATATCTTAGTGGTGGGTTAACAGAAACCAAGTGCATGCATGGTGAGTTTCTAGTAGGCATCAAGAGGAAGCCAACGACACCTTAGCCGGATCCCTTGCGCTATTTTTCCAGAAGTTGCATGCAAATCAAGCACCAATCGTACGGAAATCAACCATAATTAAACAGAAATTTGGGTGGTAGGTTAACAGATACCTCCGATATCATAGTGGTGGGTTAACAGGAACCACGTACCATCATGGTGAATTTCTAGCTGGCATCAAGCGGATGCTAACGACACCTTAGCCGGATCTCTCGCGCTATTTTTCCAGAAGTTGCTTGCAAATCAAGCACCAACCGTACGGAAATGAACTATAATTATACAAAAATTTGGGTAGTAGGTTAACAGAGACCTCCGATATCATAGTGGTGGTTTAACAAAAACCAAGTGCCATCGTGGTGAGTTTCTAGCAGGCATCAAGGGGAACCTAACGACGCCTTAGCCGGATCCCTCGCGCAATTTTTCCAGAAGTTGCTTGCAAATCAAGCACCAATCATACGGAAATCAACCACAATTAAACAAAAATTTGGGTGGTAGGTAAACAGAGACCTCCGATACCATGGTGGTGGGTTAACAGAAATAAAGTGCCATCGTGGGGAATTTCTAAGTGGCATCAAGCGGAAGCAAACGACATCTTAGTCCCACCCCTTGCTTAAGTTTTCCACAAGTTGTGTGCAAATCAAGCACCAATCGCTAGGAAATCAACTATAATTAAACAAAAATTTGGGTGGCAGGTTCACAGAGACCTCCGATATCATAGTGGTGGGTTAACAAGAACCACGTACCATCATGGTGAATTTCTATTTGGCATCAAGCGGATGCTAACGACACCTTAGCCGGATCCCTCGCGCTATTTTTCCAGAAGTTGCATGCAAATCAAGCACCAATCGTACGGAAATCAACCATAATTAAACAGAAATTTGGGTGGTAGGTTAACAGAGACCTCCGATATCATAGTGGTGGGTTAACAGGAACCACGTACCATCATGGTGAATTGTAAGCTGGCATCAAGCGGATGCTAACGACACCTTAGCCGGATCACTCGCGCAATTTTTCCAGAAGTTGCATGCAAATCAAGCACCAATCGTACGGAAATCAATTATAATTAGACAAAAATTTGGGTGATAGGTTAACAGAGACCTCCGATATCTTAGTGGTGGGTTAACAGAAACCAAGTGCATGCATGGTGAGTTTCTAGTAGGCATCAAGAGGAAGCTAACGACACCTTAGCCGGATCCCTTGCGCTATTTTTGCAGAAGTTGCATGCAAATCAAGCACCAATCGTACGGAAATCAACCATAATTAAACAGAAATTTGGGTGGTAGGTTAACAGATACCTCCGATATCATAGTGGTGGGTTAACAGGAACCACGTACCATCATGGTGAATTTCTAGCTGGCATCAAGCGGATGCTAACGAGTTGGTTAACAGAGACCTCCGATATCATAGTGGTGGTTTAACAAAAACCAAGTGCCATCGTGGTGAGTTTCTAGCAGGCATCAAGGGGAACCTAACGACGCCTTAGCCGGATCCCGCGCGCAATTTTTCCAGAAGTTGCTTGCAAATCAAGCACCAATCATACGGAAATCAACCACAATTAAACCAAAATTTGGGTGGTAGGTAAACAGAGACCTCCGATATCATGGTGGTGGGTTAACAGCAACAAAGTGCCATCGTGGGGAATTTCTAAGTGGCATCAAGCGGAAGCAAACGACATCTTAGTCCCACCCCTGGCTTAAGTTTTCCACAAGTTGTATGCAAATCAAGCACCAATCGCTAGGAAATCAACCATAATCGTGTACCTTTTCTGGTGGTGGTTTAGTGTCGCGTGTGCGCTCGGCAAGCATACAAGTGCGCTCGTTTGACTTGGGTGAGTAAAAATATTTTGATAGCGTTCATGGTGACTGCGTGCAGGTAGTTATGTGATTATTGTGTGTTACGTTTATGTTTATTGTTTTAGAGTAAAAATGGATGTAAACATCGAAAATATTACGAGATGGTTAGAGGAGGAACTGTCGGATGTGGAGCAAACCCTGGATGAGAGTTACAGTGATATAGACCCTGAGGATTTGGAAGTTCCTGTGGTTTTAGATGACTGTGAATCTGATGACTGCCTGCAAGTGTCGTCTTCTGATGAACAAAGTGCCGATGGACAGCCGGAGGGAGGTATATTTGAGGAATTTTCTTCAGAAGACGAGTTACCCTTGTCACAACTCCAGACTAGAAATCGGAACTATTTTGGAAAAAATCGTTTTCGGTGGTCTTCTGTGCCAATTGCTAGTCGTACTAGAACTCAGCGGCATAACATTGTATCGCAAGGACAAGGACTTAAATCGGCCTATCATGAAGTTCTCAATGATTCTACAACACCTCTTGACTTTTGGAGCATTTTATTTACAGATGAGATGCTGGAAAACATAGTGATACATACCAACGACAAAATAAGGCAGTTACGACCAAGATATAAAAACCAAGGCTGTGTTCATGATGTTGATCTCATAGAGTTAAAAGCATTTATTGGTTTTTTATTCTATACAGCTATTTTTTAAGACAATCGGGAACATTATACGTCGTGGTATAGTTCTGATGGCTCAGGAAGAGAAATATATCGTTGCATTCTAAGTAAAAATAGATTCGAGATTTTGATGAAAGCAATTCGTTTCGATGATGCAGAAACAAGAGCGCAACGGCGGGAGACTGACATTTCTGCTCCAATCGCCGAGCTATTCAGCTCTTTCATTCAAAATTGCCAAAAGGTTTACAGCATCGGAACCTGTGCCTGTATTGATGAGATGCTCGTAGCTTTTCGAGGTCGGTGTCGTTTTAGGATGTTTATGCCAAAGAAGCCCGCTAAATATGGCTTAAAAATTATGTGCCTTACAGATGCCCGAAATGGTTATTTACTCAATGCTTACAAATATTTAGGTAAAGACTCGGACGGGACCAATTTGACATCAGAACAAACTCGATTTTCAAAACCTACTCAAGCAGTTTTACGACTCATATCTCCAATTGAAGGGTCGAATAGAAACATCACTGCTGATAATTGGGTTTGTTCAGTTGAACTAGTCAATGTTTTGAAAGATAAAAAGTTATCTCTTGGGGGTACTTTAAAAAAAAATAAAACAGAAATTCCGCCAGAATTCAAACCAAATCGGCGACGAGAAATTGGAACCTCGCTTTTCGGTTTTACTAAAAATATTACTTTGGCATCTTTTGTGCCGAGAAAAAACCGTGCTGTGGTGTTAATTTCCAGCATGCACCATACAGCAAACGTAGACGATAATACAAAAAAGCCCGAAATAATATTATACTACAATGAAACTAAAATTGGCGTTGATTTATTGGATCAAAGGTGTGCGAACTATACCACGGCGCGACGAACGCAAAGATGGCCTTTGTGCATTTTTTATCGTCTGTTAGATATATCAGCTTCCAATACTTATGTCATGAGCGTACAAAATCAGGCCAAGAAAACTAGAAGTAGATTTAAATTTATGAAACAGCTAGCAGAAGATTTGACCATGCCACACATGAATCGTCGAGAAAATAACAAGCACACTCCTCGTGACATCAAAACTTCTATTCGCCGGATCTTGAAAATAGAAGAAAAATTGCCTTCTGTTTCTGAAGCTGATCATCTTGAAACACGTAAAACGTGTTCAACTTGTGATCCCAAGAAGAAACGAAAAATATTTCATTTGTGTTTTATATGTAAAAATTCAATCTGTGTGGAATGTTCTAACAAAATGTGCAAAAATTGTCGTGAAAAATTGTAAGAATTTACCCCCTGTAATTTTCTCGAAGTTTTGATTTTTTTTTAACTTTTATTTTTTTATGTCATTAGAATATTATTATATTCTTTAAAGAAAGTCAGAATTTTATATAAAATTTTGTTCCTATGTGGATAGATCTCAATATGTAAACTAGTATGTAATTTTAGTTAAAATGTGCCAGCAATTCAATTGTTCACATTTATGAGAAAAATATGTTTTGTTTTTGTTACTTTTTCAGTTAAATAAATAATTTAATATATGTATATTAAAGAGTTTTATTAATGTATTCTTATAATAAAACCTTAAAATCCTAAGAAAATTCAAGTGTATCCGATGCGGTCACTGTGACCGTGCTCAGGTGGTTACGTAACTGATATAGGGCTCAGGTGGTTAAGGGTTAAACAAAAATGTGGGGGGTAGGTTAACAGAGACCTCCGATATCATAGTGGTGAGTTAACAGGAACCACGTACCATCATTGTGAATTTCTAGCTGGCATCAAGCGGAAGCTAACGATATTTTAACCGCACCCCTTGCGTAAGGTTTCCACAAGTTGCATGCATATCAAGCACCGCTCGTACGGAAATCAACTATAATGAAACAAAAAATTGGGTAGTAGGTTAACAGAGACCTCCGATATCATTGCGGTGGTTTAACAGAAACGAATAGCCATCATGGTGAGTTTCTAGCAGGCATCAAGCGGAAGCTAACGACACCTTAGCCGGATCCCTCGCGCAATTTTTCCAGAAGTTGCATGCAAATGACTCTCCAATCGTACGGAAATCGACCATAATTGAACAGAAATGTGGGTGGTAGGTAAACAGAGACCTCCGATATCATGGTGGTGGGTTAACAGAAACCAAGTGCATTCGTGGTGAGTTTCTAGTAGGCTTCAAGGGGAATCTAACGACACTTTAGCCGGATCCCTTGCGCTATTTTTCCAGAAGTTACATGCAAATCAAGCACAATTAAACAGAAATTTGGGTGGTAGGTTAAAAGAGACCTCCGATATCACAGTGGTGGGTTAACAGGAACCAAGTGCCATCGTGGAGGGTTTCTAGCAGACTTTAACCGTAAGCTAACGACACCTTAGCCGGATCCCTGGCGCTATTTTTCCAGAAGTTGTATGCAAATCCAGCACCAACCGTACGGAAATCAACCATAATTAAACAGAAATTTGAGTGGTAGGTATCAAGAGGAAGCTAACGACACCTTAGCTGGATCCCTCGCGCAATTTTTCCAGAAGTTGCACGCAAATCAAGCACCGATCGTACGGAAATCAACCATAATTAAACAGAAATTTGAGTGGTAGGTAAAAAGAGACCTCCGATATCATGGTGGTGGGTTAACAGAAACAAAGCGCCATCGTGGGGAATTTCTAAGTGGCATCAAGGGGAAGCTAACGACACCTTAACCGCACCCCTTGCGTAAGTTTTCCACAAATTGCATGCAAATCAAGTACCAATCGTACGGAAATCAACCATAATTAAACAGAAATTTAGGTGGTAGGTTAACAGAGACCTCTGATATCATTGTGGTGGTTTAACAGAAACCAAGTGCCATCGTGCTGAGTTTCTAGAAGGTATCAAGAGGAAGCTAAGGACACCTTAGCCGGATCCCCCGCGCAATTTTTCCAGAAGTTGCATGCAAATCAAGCACCAATCGTACGGAACTCAACTATAATTAAACAAAAATTTGGGTGGTAGGTTAACAGAGACCTCCGATATCATGGTGGTGGGTTAACGGAAACCAAGTGCATTCATGGTGAGTTTCTAGAAGGTATCAAGAGGAAGCTAACCACACCTTAGCCGGATCTCTCGCGCAATTTTTCCAGAAGTTGCATGCAAATCAAGCACCAATCGTACGGAAATCAACCATAATTAAACAGAAATTTGGGTGGTAGGTTAACAGAGACCTCCGATATCATAGTGGTGGGTTAACTGGAACCACGTACCATCATGGTGAATTTCTAGCTGGCATCAAGCGGATGCTAACGACACCTTAGCCGGATCTCTCGCGCTATTTTTCAAGAAGTTGCTTGCAAATCAGGCACCAACCGTACGGAAATCAACTATAATTAAACAAAAATTTGGGTGGTAGGTTAACAGAGACCTCCGATATCATAGTGGTGGTTTAACAAAAACCAAGTGCCATCGTGGTGAGTTTCTAGCAGGCATCAAGGGGAACCTAACGACGCCCTAGCCGGATCCCTCGCGCAATTTTTCCAGAAGTTGCTTGCAAATCAAGCGCCAATCATACGGAAATCAACCACAATTAAACCAAAATTTGGGTGGTGGGTTAACAGAGACCTCCGATATCATAGTGGTGGGTTAACAGGAACCACGTACCATCATGGTGAATTTCTAGCTGGCATCAAGCGGAAGCTAACGATATTTTAACCGCACCCCTTGCGTAAGGTTTCCACAAGTTGCATGCATATCCAGCGCCGCTCGTACGGAAATCAATTATAATTAAACAAAAAATTGGGTAGTAGGTTAACAGAGACCTCCGATATAATTGCGGTGGTTTAACAGAAACGAAGTGCCACCATGGTGAGTTTCTAGCAGGCATCAAGCGGAAGCTAACGACACCTTAGCCGGATCCCTCGCGTGATTTTTCCAGAAGTTGCATGCAAATCAAGCACAATTAAACAGAAATTTTGGTGGTAGGTAAACAGAGACCTCCGATATCACAGTGGTGGGTTAACAGAAACAGAGTGCCACCGTGGTGAGCTGCTAGCAGACTTTAAACACAAGCTAACGACACCATAGCCGGGTGAATTTCTGGCTGGCATCAAGCGGATGCTAACGACACCTTAGCCGGATCTCTCGCGCTATTTTTCAAGAAGTTGCTTGCAAATCAGGCACCAACCGTACGGAAATCAACTATAATTAAACAAAAATTTGGGTGGTAGGTTAACAGAGACCTCCGATATCATAGTGGTGGTTTAACAAAAACCAAGTGCCATCGTGGTGAGTTTCTAGCAGGCATCAAGGGGAACCTAACGACGCCTTAGCCGGATCCCTCGCGCAATTTTTCCAGAAGTTGCTTGCAAATCAAGCGCCAATCATACGGAAATCAACCACAATTAAACCAAAATTTGGGTGGTGGGTTAACAGGGACCTCCGATATCATAGTGGTGGGTTAACAGGAACCACGTACCATCATGGTGAATTTGTAGCTGGCATCCAGCGGAAGCTAACGATATTTTAACCGCACCCCTTGCGTAAGGTTTCCACAAGTTGAATGCATATCAAGCGCCGCTCGTGCGGAAATCAATTATAATTAAACAAAAAATTGGGTAGTAGGTTAACAGAGACCTCCGACATAATTGCGGTGGTTTAACAGAAACGAAGTGCCACCATGGTGGGTTTCTAGCAGGCATCAAGCGGAAGCTAACGACACCTTAGCCGGATCCCTCGCGTGATTTTTCCAGAAGTTGCATGCAAATCAAGCACAATTAAACAGAAATTTGGGTGGTAGGTAAACAGAGACCTCCGATATCACAGTGGTGGGTTAACAGAAACCAAGTGCCATCGTGGTGAGCTTCTAGCAGACTTTAAACACAAGCTAACGACACCATATCAGGGTCCCTCGCGCTATTTTTCCAGAAGTTGCATGCAAATCAAGCACCAATCGTACGGAAATCAACCATAATTAAACAGAAATTTGAGTGGTAGGTAAACAGAGATCTCCGATATCATGGTGGTGGGTTAACAGAAACAAAGTGCCATCGTGAAGAATTTCTAAGTGGCATCAAGCGGAAGCTAACGACACCTGAACCGCACCCCTTGCGTAAGTTTTCTACAAATTGCATGCAAATCAAACACCAATCGTAAGGAAATAAACTATAATTAATCCAAAATTTGGGTGGTAGGTTAACAGAGGCCTCCGATATCACAGTGGTGGGTTAACAGAAGCCATCCCTTGCGTAAGTTTTCCTCAATTTGCATGCAAATCAAGTACCAATCGTAAGAAAAACAACCATAATTAAACAAAAATTTGGGTGGTAGGTAACCAGAGACCTCCGATATCATGGTGGTGGGTTAACAGAAACAAAGTGCCATCGTGGGGAATTTCTAAGTGGTATCAAGCGGAAGCTAACGACACTTTAACCGCACCCCTTGCGTAAGTTTTCTACAAATTGCATGCAAATCAAGCACCAATCGTACGGAAATCAACTATAAATAAACAAAAATTTGGGTGGTAGGTTCACAGAGACCTCCGATATCATAGTGGTGGGTTAACTGGAACCACGTACCATCATGGTGAATTTCTAGCTGGCATCAAGCGGATGCTAACGACACCTTAGCCGGATCTCTCGCGCTATTTTTCAAGAAGTTGCTTGCAAATCAGGCACCAACCGTACGGAAATCAACTATAATTAAACAAAAATTTGGGTGGTAGGTAACCAGAGACCTCCGATATCATGGTGGTGGGTTAACAGAAACAAAGTGCCATCGTGGGGAATTTCTAAGTGGTATCAAGCGGAAGCTAACGACACTTTAACCGCACCCCTTGCGTAAGTTTTCTACAAATTGCATGCAAATCAAGCACCAATCGTACGGAAATCAACCATAATTAAACAGAAATTTGGGTGGTAGGTTAACAGAGACCTCCGATATCATAGTGGTGGGTTAACTGGAACCACGTACCATCATGGTGAATTTCTAGCTGGCATCAAGCGGATGCTAACGACACCTTAGCCGGATCTCTCGCGCTATTTTTCAAGAAGTTGCTTGCAAATCAGGCACCAACCGTACGGAAATCAACTATAATTAAACAAAAATTTGGGTGGTAGGTTAACAGAGACCTCCGATATCATAGTGGTGGTTTAACAAAAACCAAGTGCCATCGTGGTGAGTTTCTAGCAGGCATCAAGGGGAACCTAACGACGCCCTAGCCGGATCCCTCGCGCAATTTTTCCAGAAGTTGCTTGCAAATCAAGCGCCAATCATACGGAAATCAACCACAATTAAACCAAAATTTGGGTGGTGGGTTAACAGAGACCTCCGATATCATAGTGGTGGGTTAACAGGAACCACGTACCATCATGGTGAATTTCTAGCTGGCATCAAGCGGAAGCTAACGATATTTTAACCGCACCCCTTGCGTAAGGTTTCCACAAGTTGCATGCATATCCAGCGCCGCTCGTACGGAAATCAATTATAATTAAACAAAAAATTGGGTAGTAGGTTAACAGAGACCTCCGATATAATTGCGGTGGTTTAACAGAAACGAAGTGCCACCATGGTGAGTTTCAAGCAGGCATCAAGCGGAAGCTAACGACACCTTAGCCGGATCCCTCGCGTGATTTTTCCAGAAGTTGCATGCAAATCAAGCACAATTAAACAGAAATTTTGGTGGTAGGTAAACAGAGACCTCCGATATCACAGTGGTGGGTTAACAGAAACCAAGTGCCACCGTGGTGAGCTGCTAGCAGACTTTAAACACAAGCTAACGACACCATAGCCGGGTGAATTTCTGGCTGGCATCAAGCGGATGCTAACGACACCTTAGCCGGATCTCTCGCGCTATTTTTCAAGAAGTTGCTTGCAAATCAGGCACCAACCGTACGGAAATCAACTATAATTAAACAAAAATTTGGGTGGTAGGTTAACAGAGACCTCCGATATCATAGTGGTGGTTTAACAAAAACCAAGTGCCATCGTGGTGAGTTTCTAGCAGGCATCAAGGGGAACCTAACGACGCCTTAGCCGGATCCCTCGCGCAATTTTTCCAGAAGTTGCTTGCAAATCAACCGCCAATCATACGGAAATCAACCACAATTAAACCAAAATTTGGGTGGTGGGTTAACAGGGACCTCCAATATCATAGTGGTGGGTTAACAGGAACCACGTACCATCATGGTGAATTTGTAGCTGGCATCCAGCGGAAGCTAACGATATTTTAACCGCACCCCTTGCGTAAGGTTTCCACAAGTTGAATGCATATCAAGCGCCGCTCGTGCGGAAATCAATTATAATTAAACAAAAAATTGGGTAGTAGGTTAACAGAGACCTCCGATATAATTGCGGTGGTTTAACAGAAACGAAGTGCCACCATGGTGGGTTTCTAGCAGGCATCAAGCGGAAGCTAACGACACCTTAGCCGGATCCCTCGCGTGATTTTTCCAGAAGTTGCATGCAAATCAAGCACAATTAAACAGAAATTTGGGTGGTAGGTAAACAGAGACCTCCGATATCACAGTGGTGGGTTAACAGAAACCAAGTGCCATCGTGGTGAGCTTCTAGCAGACTTTAAACACAAGCTAACGACACCATATCAGGGTCCCTCGCGCTATTTTTCCAGAAGTTGCATGCAAATCAAGCACCAATCGTACGGAAATCAACCATAATTAAACAGAAATTTGAGTGGTAGGTAAACAGAGATCTCCGATATCATGGTGGTGGGTTAACAGAAACAAAGTGCCATCGTGAAGAATTTCTAAGTGGCATCAAGCGGAAGCTAACGACACCTGAACCGCACCCCTTGCGTAAGTTTTCTACAAATTGCATGCAAATCAAACACCAATCGTAAGGAAATAAACTATAATTAATCCAAAATTTGGGTGGTAGGTTAACAGAGGCCTCCGATATCACAGTGGTGGGTTAACAGAAACCATCCCTTGCGTAAGTTTTCCTCAATTTGCATGCAAATCAAGTACCAATCGTAAGAAAAACAACCATAATTAAACAAAAATTTGGGTGGTAGGTAACCAGAGACCTCCGATATCATGGTGGTGGGTTAACAGAAACAAAGTGCCATCGTGGGGAATTTCTAAGTGGTATCAAGCGGAAGCTAACGACACTTTAACCGCACCCCTTGCGTAAGTTTTCTACAAATTGCATGCAAATCAAGCACCAATCGTACGGAAATCAACTATAAATAAACAAAAATTTGGGTGGTAGGTTCACAGAGACCTCCGATATCATAGTGGTGGGTTAACAAGAACCACGTACCATCATGGTGAATTTCTAGCTGGCATCAAGCGGATGCTAACGACACCTTAGCCGGATCCCTCGCGCTATTTTTCCAGAAGTTGCATGCAAATCAAACACCAATCGTACGGAAATCAACCATAATTAAACAGAAATTTGGGTGGTAGGTTAACAGAGACCTCCGATATCATAGTGGTGGGTTAACAGGAACCACGTGCCATCATGGTGAATTTTAAGCTGGCATCAAGCGGATGCTAACGACACCTAAAACAGAGGTAAACAGAGACCTCCGATATCATGGTGGTGGGTTACCAGAGACCAAGTGCCATCGTGATGAGTTCCTAGCAGGGATCAAGGGGAATCAGTGGGTTAACAGAAACAAAGTGCCATCGTGGGGAATTTCTAAGTGGCATCAAGCGGAAGCAAACGACATCTTAGTCCCACCCCTGGCTTAAGTTTTCCACAAGTTGTATGCAAATCAAGCACCAATCGCTAGGAAATCAACCATAATCGTGTACCTTTTCTGGTGGTGGTTTAGTGTCGCGTGTGCGCTCGGCAAGCATACAAGTGCGCTCGTTTGACTTGGGTGAGTAAAAATATTTTGATAGCGTTCATGGTGACTGCGTGCAGGTAGTTATGTGATTATTGTGTGTTACGTTTATGTTTATTGTTTTAGAGTAAAAATGGATGTAAACATCGAAAATATTACGAGATGGTTAGAGGAGGAACTGTCGGATGTGGAGCAAACCCTGGATGAGAGTTACAGTGATATAGACCCTGAGGATTTGGAAGTTCCTGTGGTTTTAGATGACTGTGAATCTGATGACTGCCTGCAAGTGTCGTCTTCTGATGAACAAAGTGCCGATGGACAGCCGGAGGGAGGTATATTTGAGGAATTTTCTTCAGAAGACGAGTTACCCTTGTCACAACTCCAGACTAGAAATCGGAACTATTTTGGAAAAAATCGTTTTCGGTGGTCTTCTGTGCCAATTGCTAGTCGTACTAGAACTCAGCGGCATAACATTGTATCGCAAGGACAAGGACTTAAATCGGCCTATCATGAAGTTCTCAATGATTCTACAACACCTCTTGACTTTTGGAGCATTTTATTTACAGATGAGATGCTGGAAAACATAGTGATACATACCAACGACAAAATAAGGCAGTTACGACCAAGATATAAAAACCAAGGCTGTGTTCATGATGTTGATCTCATAGAGTTAAAAGCATTTATTGGTTTTTTATTCTATACAGCTATTTTTTAAGACAATCGGGAACATTATACGTCGTGGTATAGTTCTGATGGCTCAGGAAGAGAAATATATCGTTGCATTCTAAGTAAAAATAGATTCGAGATTTTGATGAAAGCAATTCGTTTCGATGATGCAGAAACAAGAGCGCAACGGCGGGAGACTGACATTTCTGCTCCAATCGCCGAGCTATTCAGCTCTTTCATTCAAAATTGCCAAAAGGTTTACAGCATCGGAACCTGTGCCTGTATTGATGAGATGCTCGTAGCTTTTCGAGGTCGGTGTCGTTTTAGGATGTTTATGCCAAAGAAGCCCGCTAAATATGGCTTAAAAATTATGTGCCTTACAGATGCCCGAAATGGTTATTTACTCAATGCTTACAAATATTTAGGTAAAGACTCGGACGGGACCAATTTGACATCAGAACAAACTCGATTTTCAAAACCTACTCAAGCAGTTTTACGACTCATATCTCCAATTGAAGGGTCGAATAGAAACATCACTGCTGATAATTGGGTTTGTTCAGTTGAACTAGTCAATGTTTTGAAAGATAAAAAGTTATCTCTTGGGGGTACTTTAAAAAAAAATAAAACAGAAATTCCGCCAGAATTCAAACCAAATCGGCGACGAGAAATTGGAACCTCGCTTTTCGGTTTTACTAAAAATATTACTTTGGCATCTTTTGTGCCGAGAAAAAACCGTGCTGTGGTGTTAATTTCCAGCATGCACCATACAGCAAACGTAGACGATAATACAAAAAAGCCCGAAATAATATTATACTACAATGAAACTAAAATTGGCGTTGATTTATTGGATCAAAGGTGTGCGAACTATACCACGGCGCGACGAACGCAAAGATGGCCTTTGTGCATTTTTTATCGTCTGTTAGATATATCAGCTTCCAATACTTATGTCATGAGCGTACAAAATCAGGCCAAGAAAACTAGAAGTAGATTTAAATTTATGAAACAGCTAGCAGAAGATTTGACCATGCCACACATGAATCGTCGAGAAAATAACAAGCACACTCCTCGTGACATCAAAACTTCTATTCGCCGGATCTTGAAAATAGAAGAAAAATTGCCTTCTGTTTCTGAAGCTGATCATCTTGAAACACGTAAAACGTGTTCAACTTGTGATCCCAAGAAGAAACGAAAAATATTTCATTTGTGTTTTATATGTAAAAATTCAATCTGTGTGGAATGTTCTAACAAAATGTGCAAAAATTGTCGTGAAAAATTGTAAGAATTTACCCCCTGTAATTTTCTCGAAGTTTTGATTTTTTTTTAACTTTTATTTTTTTATGTCATTAGAATATTATTATATTCTTTAAAGAAAGTCAGAATTTTATATAAAATTTTGTTCCTATGTGGATAGATCTCAATATGTAAACTAGTATGTAATTTTAGTTAAAATGTGCCAGCAATTCAATTGTTCACATTTATGAGAAAAATATGTTTTGTTTTTGTTACTTTTTCAGTTAAATAAATAATTTAATATATGTATATTAAAGAGTTTTATTAATGTATTCTTATAATAAAACCTTAAAATCCTAAGAAAATTCAAGTGTATCCGATGCGGTCACTGTGACCGTGCTCAGGTGGTTACGTAACTGATATAGGGCTCAGGTGGTTAAGGGTTAAACAAAAATGTGGGGGGTAGGTTAACAGAGACCTCCGATATCATAGTGGTGAGTTAACAGGAACCACGTACCATCATTGTGAATTTCTAGCTGGCATCAAGCGGAAGCTAACGATATTTTAACCGCACCCCTTGCGTAAGGTTTCCACAAGTTGCATGCATATCAAGCACCGCTCGTACGGAAATCAACTATAATGAAACAAAAAATTGGGTAGTAGGTTAACAGAGACCTCCGATATCATTGCGGTGGTTTAACAGAAACGAATAGCCATCATGGTGAGTTTCTAGCAGGCATCAAGCGGAAGCTAACGACACCTTAGCCGGATCCCTCGCGCAATTTTTCCAGAAGTTGCATGCAAATGACTCTCCAATCGTACGGAAATCGACCATAATTGAACAGAAATGTGGGTGGTAGGTAAACAGAGACCTCCGATATCATGGTGGTGGGTTAACAGAAACCAAGTGCATTCGTGGTGAGTTTCTAGTAGGCTTCAAGGGGAATCTAACGACACTTTAGCCGGATCCCTTGCGCTATTTTTCCAGAAGTTACATGCAAATCAAGCACAATTAAACAGAAATTTGGGTGGTAGGTTAAAAGAGACCTCCGATATCACAGTGGTGGGTTAACAGGAACCAAGTGCCATCGTGGAGGGTTTCTAGCAGACTTTAACCGTAAGCTAACGACACCTTAGCCGGATCCCTGGCGCTATTTTTCCAGAAGTTGTATGCAAATCCAGCACCAACCGTACGGAAATCAACCATAATTAAACAGAAATTTGAGTGGTAGGTATCAAGAGGAAGCTAACGACACCTTAGCTGGATCCCTCGCGCAATTTTTCCAGAAGTTGCACGCAAATCAAGCACCGATCGTACGGAAATCAACCATAATTAAACAGAAATTTGAGTGGTAGGTAAAAAGAGACCTCCGATATCATGGTGGTGGGTTAACAGAAACAAAGCGCCATCGTGGGGAATTTCTAAGTGGCATCAAGGGGAAGCTAACGACACCTTAACCGCACCCCTTGCGTAAGTTTTCCACAAATTGCATGCAAATCAAGTACCAATCGTACGGAAATCAACCATAATTAAACAGAAATTTAGGTGGTAGGTTAACAGAGACCTCTGATATCATTGTGGTGGTTTAACAGAAACCAAGTGCCATCGTGCTGAGTTTCTAGAAGGTATCAAGAGGAAGCTAAGGACACCTTAGCCGGATCCCCCGCGCAATTTTTCCAGAAGTTGCATGCAAATCAAGCACCAATCGTACGGAACTCAACTATAATTAAACAAAAATTTGGGTGGTAGGTTAACAGAGACCTCCGATATCATGGTGGTGGGTTAACGGAAACCAAGTGCATTCATGGTGAGTTTCTAGAAGGTATCAAGAGGAAGCTAACGACACCTTAGCCGGATCTCTCGCGCAATTTTTCCAGAAGTTGCATGCAAATCAAGCACCAATCGTACGGAAATCAACCATAATTAAACAGAAATTTGGGTGGTAGGTTAACAGAGACCTCCGATATCATAGTGGTGGGTTAACTGGAACCACGTACCATCATGGTGAATTTCTAGCTGGCATCAAGCGGATGCTAACGACACCTTAGCCGGATCTCTCGCGCTATTTTTCAAGAAGTTGCTTGCAAATCAGGCACCAACCGTACGGAAATCAACTATAATTAAACAAAAATTTGGGTGGTAGGTTAACAGAGACCTCCGATATCATAGTGGTGGTTTAACAAAAACCAAGTGCCATCGTGGTGAGTTTCTAGCAGGCATCAAGGGGAACCTAACGACGCCCTAGCCGGATCCCTCGCGCAATTTTTCCAGAAGTTGCTTGCAAATCAAGCGCCAATCATACGGAAATCAACCACAATTAAACCAAAATTTGGGTGGTGGGTTAACAGAGACCTCCGATATCATAGTGGTGGGTTAACAGGAACCACGTACCATCATGGTGAATTTCTAGCTGGCATCAAGCGGAAGCTAACGATATTTTAACCGCACCCCTTGCGTAAGGTTTCCACAAGTTGCATGCATATCCAGCGCCGCTCGTACGGAAATCAATTATAATTAAACAAAAAATTGGGTAGTAGGTTAACAGAGACCTCCGATATAATTGCGGTGGTTTAACAGAAACGAAGTGCCACCATGGTGAGTTTCTAGCAGGCATCAAGCGGAAGCTAACGACACCTTAGCCGGATCCCTCGCGTGATTTTTCCAGAAGTTGCATGCAAATCAAGCACAATTAAACAGAAATTTTGGTGGTAGGTAAACAGAGACCTCCGATATCACAGTGGTGGGTTAACAGAAACCAAGTGCCACCGTGGTGAGCTGCTAGCAGACTTTAAACACAAGCTAACGACACCATAGCCGGGTGAATTTCTGGCTGGCATCAAGCGGATGCTAACGACACCTTAGCCGGATCTCTCGCGCTATTTTTCAAGAAGTTGCTTGCAAATCAGGCACCAACCGTACGGAAATCAACTATAATTAAACAAAAATTTGGGTGGTAGGTTAACAGAGACCTCCGATATCACAGTGGTGGTTTAACAAAAACCAAGTGCCATCGTGGTGAGTTTCTAGCAGGCATCAAGGGGAACCTAACGACGCCTTAGCCGGATCCCTCGCGCAATTTTTCCAGAAGTTGCTTGCAAATCAAGCGCCAATCATACGGAAATCAACCACAATTAAACCAAAATTTGGGTGGTGGGTTAACAGGGACCTCCGATATCATAGTGGTGGGTTAACAGGAACCACGTACCATCATGGTGAATTTGTAGCTGGCATCCAGCGGAAGCTAACGATATTTTAACCGCACCCCTTGCGTAAGGTTTCCACAAGTTGAATGCATATCAAGCGCCGCTCGTGCGGAAATCAATTATAATTAAACAAAAAATTGGGTAGTAGGTTAACAGAGACCTCCGACATAATTGCGGTGGTTTAACAGAAACGAAGTGCCACCATGGTGGGTTTCTAGCAGGCATCAAGCGGAAGCTAACGACACCTTAGCCGGATCCCTCGCGTGATTTTTCCAGAAGTTGCATGCAAATCAAGCACAATTAAACAGAAATTTGGGTGGTAGGTAAACAGAGACCTCCGATATCACAGTGGTGGGTTAACAGAAACCAAGTGCCATCGTGGTGAGCTTCTAGCAGACTTTAAACACAAGCTAACGACACCATATCAGGGTCCCTCGCGCTATTTTTCCAGAAGTTGCATGCAAATCAAGCACCAATCGTACGGAAATCAACCATAATTAAACAGAAATTTGAGTGGTAGGTAAACAGAGATCTCCGATATCATGGTGGTGGGTTAACAGAAACAAAGTGCCATCGTGAAGAATTTCTAAGTGGCATCAAGCGGAAGCTAACGACACCTGAACCGCACCCCTTGCGTAAGTTTTCTACAAATTGCATGCAAATCAAACACCAATCGTAAGGAAATAAACTATAATTAATCCAAAATTTGGGTGGTAGGTTAACAGAGGCCTCCGATATCACAGTGGTGGGTTAACAGAAGCCATCCCTTGCGTAAGTTTTCCTCAATTTGCATGCAAATCAAGTACCAATCGTAAGAAAAACAACCATAATTAAACAAAAATTTGGGTGGTAGGTAACCAGAGACCTCCGATATCATGGTGGTGGGTTAACAGAAACAAAGTGCCATCGTGGGGAATTTCTAAGTGGTATCAAGCGGAAGCTAACGACACTTTAACCGCACCCCTTGCGTAAGTTTTCTACAAATTGCATGCAAATCAAGCACCAATCGTACGGAAATCAACTATAAATAAACAAAAATTTGGGTGGTAGGTTCACAGAGACCTCCGATATCATAGTGGTGGGTTAACTGGAACCACGTACCATCATGGTGAATTTCTAGCTGGCATCAAGCGGATGCTAACGACACCTTAGCCGGATCTCTCGCGCTATTTTTCAAGAAGTTGCTTGCAAATCAGGCACCAACCGTACGGAAATCAACTATAATTAAACAAAAATTTGGGTGGTAGGTAACCAGAGACCTCCGATATCATGGTGGTGGGTTAACAGAAACAAAGTGCCATCGTGGGGAATTTCTAAGTGGTATCAAGCGGAAGCTAACGACACTTTAACCGCACCCCTTGCGTAAGTTTTCTACAAATTGCATGCAAATCAAGCACCAATCGTACGGAAATCAACCATAATTAAACAGAAATTTGGGTGGTAGGTTAACAGAGACCTCCGATATCATAGTGGTGGGTTAACTGGAACCACGTACCATCATGGTGAATTTCTAGCTGGCATCAAGCGGATGCTAACGACACCTTAGCCGGATCTCTCGCGCTATTTTTCAAGAAGTTGCTTGCAAATCAGGCACCAACCGTACGGAAATCAACTATAATTAAACAAAAATTTGGGTGGTAGGTTAACAGAGACCTCCGATATCATAGTGGTGGTTTAACAAAAACCAAGTGCCATCGTGGTGAGTTTCTAGCAGGCATCAAGGGGAACCTAACGACGCCCTAGCCGGATCCCTCGCGCAATTTTTCCAGAAGTTGCTTGCAAATCAAGCGCCAATCATACGGAAATCAACCACAATTAAACCAAAATTTGGGTGGTGGGTTAACAGAGACCTCCGATATCATAGTGGTGGGTTAACAGGAACCACGTACCATCATGGTGAATTTCTAGCTGGCATCAAGCGGAAGCTAACGATATTTTAACCGCACCCCTTGCGTAAGGTTTCCACAAGTTGCATGCATATCCAGCGCCGCTCGTACGGAAATCAATTATAATTAAACAAAAAATTGGGTAGTAGGTTAACAGAGACCTCCGATATAATTGCGGTGGTTTAACAGAAACGAAGTGCCACCATGGTGAGTTTCAAGCAGGCATCAAGCGGAAGCTAACGACACCTTAGCCGGATCCCTCGCGTGATTTTTCCAGAAGTTGCATGCAAATCAAGCACAATTAAACAGAAATTTTGGTGGTAGGTAAACAGAGACCTCCGATATCACAGTGGTGGGTTAACAGAAACCAAGTGCCACCGTGGTGAGCTGCTAGCAGACTTTAAACACAAGCTAACGACACCATAGCCGGGTGAATTTCTGGCTGGCATCAAGCGGATGCTAACGACACCTTAGCCGGATCTCTCGCGCTATTTTTCAAGAAGTTGCTTGCAAATCAGGCACCAACCGTACGGAAATCAACTATAATTAAACAAAAATTTGGGTGGTAGGTTAACAGAGACCTCCGATATCATAGTGGTGGTTTAACAAAAACCAAGTGCCATCGTGGTGAGTTTCTAGCAGGCATCAAGGGGAACCTAACGACGCCTTAGCCGGATCCCTCGCGCAATTTTTCCAGAAGTTGCTTGCAAATCAACCGCCAATCATACGGAAATCAACCACAATTAAACCAAAATTTGGGTGGTGGGTTAACAGGGACCTCCAATATCATAGTGGTGGGTTAACAGGAACCACGTACCATCATGGTGAATTTGTAGCTGGCATCCAGCGGAAGCTAACGATATTTTAACCGCACCCCTTGCGTAAGGTTTCCACAAGTTGAATGCATATCAAGCGCCGCTCGTGCGGAAATCAATTATAATTAAACAAAAAATTGGGTAGTAGGTTAACAGAGACCTCCGATATAATTGCGGTGGTTTAACAGAAACGAAGTGCCACCATGGTGGGTTTCTAGCAGGCATCAAGCGGAAGCTAACGACACCTTAGCCGGATCCCTCGCGTGATTTTTCCAGAAGTTGCATGCAAATCAAGCACAATTAAACAGAAATTTGGGTGGTAGGTAAACAGAGACCTCCGATATCACAGTGGTGGGTTAACAGAAACCAAGTGCCATCGTGGTGAGCTTCTAGCAGACTTTAAACACAAGCTAACGACACCATATCAGGGTCCCTCGCGCTATTTTTCCAGAAGTTGCATGCAAATCAAGCACCAATCGTACGGAAATCAACCATAATTAAACAGAAATTTGAGTGGTAGGTAAACAGAGATCTCCGATATCATGGTGGTGGGTTAACAGAAACAAAGTGCCATCGTGAAGAATTTCTAAGTGGCATCAAGCGGAAGCTAACGACACCTGAACCGCACCCCTTGCGTAAGTTTTCTACAAATTGCATGCAAATCAAACACCAATCGTAAGGAAATAAACTATAATTAATCCAAAATTTGGGTGGTAGGTTAACAGAGGCCTCCGATATCACAGTGGTGGGTTAACAGAAACCATCCCTTGCGTAAGTTTTCCTCAATTTGCATGCAAATCAAGTACCAATCGTAAGAAAAACAACCATAATTAAACAAAAATTTGGGTGGTAGGTAACCAGAGACCTCCGATATCATGGTGGTGGGTTAACAGAAACAAAGTGCCATCGTGGGGAATTTCTAAGTGGTATCAAGCGGAAGCTAACGACACTTTAACCGCACCCCTTGCGTAAGTTTTCTACAAATTGCATGCAAATCAAGCACCAATCGTACGGAAATCAACTATAAATAAACAAAAATTTGGGTGGTAGGTTCACAGAGACCTCCGATATCATAGTGGTGGGTTAACAAGAACCACGTACCATCATGGTGAATTTCTAGCTGGCATCAAGCGGATGCTAACGACACCTTAGCCGGATCCCTCGCGCTATTTTTCCAGAAGTTGCATGCAAATCAAACACCAATCGTACGGAAATCAACCATAATTAAACAGAAATTTGGGTGGTAGGTTAACAGAGACCTCCGATATCATAGTGGTGGGTTAACAGGAACCACGTGCCATCATGGTGAATTTTAAGCTGGCATCAAGCGGATGCTAACGACACCTAAAACAGAGGTAAACAGAGACCTCCGATATCATGGTGGTGGGTTACCAGAGACCAAGTGCCATCGTGATGAGTTCCTAGCAGGGATCAAGGGGAATCAGTGGGTTAACAGAAACAAAGTGCCATCGTGGGGAATTTCTAAGTGGCATCAAGCGGAAGCAACCGACATCTTAGTCCCACCCCTTGCTTAAGTTTTCCACAAGTTGTATGCAAATCAAGCACCAATCGCTAGGAAATCAACCATAATTAAACAAAAATTTGGGGGGTAGGTTAACAGAGACCTCCAATATCTTAGTGGTGGGTTAACAGAAACCAAGTGCATTCATGGTGAGTTTCTAGTAGGCATCAAGAGGAAGCTACCGACACCTTAGCCGGATCCCTTGCGTTATTTTTTCAGAAGTTGCATGCATATCAAGCACCGCTCGTACGGAAACCAACTATAATTAAACAAAAACTTGGGTAGTAGGTTAACAGAGACCTCCGATATCATTGCGGTGGTTTAACAGAAACGAATAGCCATCATGGTGAGTTTCTAGCAGGCATCAAGCGGAAGCTAACGACACCTTAGCCGGATCCCTCGCGCAATCTTTCCAGAAGTTGCATGCAAATCAAGCACTATTAAACAGAAATTTGGGTGGTAGGTTAACAGAGACCAACGATATCACAGTGATGGGTTAACAGAAACCAAGTGCCATCGTGGGGAATTTCTAAGTGGCATCAAACGGAAGCTAACCACACCTTAACCGCACCCCTTGCGTAAGTTTTCCGCAAATTGCATGCAAATCAAGCACCAATCGTACGGAAATCAACCATAATTAATCCAAAATTTGGGTGGTAGGTTAACAGAGGCCTCCGATATCACAGTGGTGGGTTAACAGAAACCAAGTGCCATCGTGGCGAGTTTCTAGTAGGCACCAAGAGGAAGCTAACGACACCTTAGCCGCATCCCTTGCGTAAGTTTTCCTCAATTTGCATGCAAATCAAGTACCAATAGTAAGGAAATCAACCATAATTAAACAAAAATTTGGGTGGTAGGTAAACAGAGACCTCCGATATCATGGTGGTGGGTTAACAGAAACAAAGTGCCATCGTGGGGAATTTCTAAGTGGCATCAAGCGGAAGCTAACGACACCTTAGCCGCATCCCTTGCGTAAGTTTTCCTCAATTTGCATGCAAATCAAGTACCAATAGTAAGGAAATCAACCATAATTAAACAAAAATTTGGGTGGTAGGTAAACAGAGACCTCCGATATCATGGTGGTGGGTTAACAGAAACAAAGTGCCATCGTGGGGAATTTCTAAGTGGCATCGGCATCAAGCGGAAGCTAACGACACCTTAACCGCACCCCTTGTGTAAGTTTTCCACAAATTGCATGCAAATCAAGCACCAATCGTACGGAAATCAACCATAATTAAACAGAAATTTGGGTGATAGGTTAACAGAGACCTCCGATATCATTGTGGTGGTTTAACAGAAACCAAGTGCCATCGTGCTGAGTTTCTAGAAGGTATCAAGAGGAAGCTAACAACAACTTAGCCGGATCCCTCGCGCAATTTTTCCAGAAGCTGCATGCAAATCAAGCACCAATCGTACGGAATTCAACTATATTTAAACAAAAATTTAGATGGTAGGTTAACAGAGACCTCCGATATCATGGTGGTGGGTTAACAGAAACCAAGTGCAATTATAGTGAGTTTCTAGTAGGCATCAAGAGGAAGCTAACGACACCTTAGCCGGATCCCTCGCGCAATTTTTCCAGAAGTTGCATGCAAATCAAGCACCAATCGTATGGAAATCAACCATAATTAAACAGAAATTTGGGTGGTAGGTTAAGAAAGACCTTCGATATCATAGTGGTGGGTTAACAGGAACCACGTACCATCGTGGTGAGTTTCTAGCAAGCATCAAGGGGAATCTAACGACGCCTTAGCCGGATCCCTCGCGCAATTTTTTCAGAAGTTGCTTGCAAATGAAGCACCAATCATACGGTAATCAACCACAATTAAACCAAAATTTGGGTGGTCGGTTAACAGAGACCTCCGATATCATAGTGGTGGGTTAACAGGAACCAAGTACCATCATGGTGAATTTCTAGCTGGCATCAAGCGGAAGCTAACGATATTTTAACCGCACCCCTTGCGTAAGGTTTCCACAAGTTGCATGCATATCAAGCACCGCTCGTACGGAAATCAACTATAATTAAACAAAAAATTGGGTAGTAGGTTAACAGAGACCTCCGATATCATTTCGGTGGTTTAACAGAAACGAAGTGCCTCCATGATGAGTTTCTAGCAGGCATCAAGCGGAAGTTGCATGGAAATCAAGCACAATTAAACAGAAATTTGGGTGGTATGTTAACAGAGACCTCCGATATCACAGTGGTGGGTTAACATAAACCAAGTGCCATCGTGGTGAGCTTCTAGCAGACTTTAAACACAAGCTAACGACACCATAGCCGGGTCCCTCGCGCTATTTTTCCAGAAGTTGCATGCAAATCAAGCACCAATCGTACGGAAATCAACCATAATTAAACAGAAATTTGAGTGGTGGGTTAACAGAAACAAAGTGCCATCGTGGGGAATTTCTAAGTGTCATCAAGCGGAAGGGAACGACACCTTAACCGCACCCCTTGCGTAAGTTTTCCACAAATTGCATGTAAATCAAGCACCAATCGTACGGAAATCAACTATAATTAAACAAAAATTTGGGTGGTAGGTTCACAGAGACCTCCGATATCATAGTGGTGGGTTAACAGGAACCACGTACCATCATGGTGAATTTCTAGCTGGCATCAAGCGGATGCTAACGACACCTTAGCCGGATCCCTCGCGCAATTTTTCCAGAAGTTGCATGCAAGTCAAGCACCAATCGTACGGAAATCAACTATAATTAAACAAAAATTTGGGTGGTAGGTTTACAGAGAGCTCCGATATCATAGTGGTGGGTTAACAAGAACCAAGTGCATTTATGGTGAGTTTCCAGTAGGCATCAAGAGGAAGCTAACGACACCTTAGCCGGATCCCTCGCGCTATTTTTCCAGAAGTTGCATGCAAATCAAGCACCAATCGTACGGAAATCAACCATAATTAAACAGAAATTTGGGTGGTAGGTTAAGAGAGGCCTCTGATATCATAGTGGTGGGTTAACAGGAACCACGTACCATCATGGTGAATTTTAAGCTGGCATCAACCAGATGCTAACGACACCTTAGCCGGATCCCTCGCGCAATTTTTCCAGAAGTTGCTTGCAAATCAAGCACCAATCGCACGGAAATCAACCACAATTAAACCAAAATTTGGGTGGTCGGTTAACAGAGACTTCCGATATCATAGTGGCGGGTTAACAGGAACCACGTACCATCATGGTGAATTTTAAGCTGGCATCAACCAGATGCTAACGACACCTTAGCCAGATCCCTCGCGCAATTTCTCCAGAAGTTGCTTGCAAATCAAGCACCAATCATACGGAAATCAACCATAATTAAACAGAAACTTGGGTGATAGGTTAACAGAGACCTCCGATATCATTGTGGTGGTTTAACAGAAACCAAGTGCCATCGTGCTGAGTTTCTAGAAGGTATCAAGAGGAAGCTAACAACAACTAAGCCGGATCCCTCGCGCAATTTTTCCAGAAGTTGCATGCAAATCAAGCACCAATCGTACTGAATTCAACTATATTTAAACAAAAATTGAGGTGGTAGGTTAACAGAGACCTCCGATATCATGGTGGTGGGTTAACAGAAACCAAGTGCATTCATAGTTAGTTTCTAGCAGGCATCAAGGGGAACCTAACGACGCCTTAGCCGGATCCCTCGCGCAATTTTTCCAGAAGTTGCTTGCAAATGAAGCACCAATCATACGGTAATCAACCACAATTAAACCAAAATTTGGGTGGTGGGTTAACAGAGACCTCCGATATATAGTGGTGGGTTAACAGGAACCAAGTACCATCATGGTGAATTTCTAGCTGGCATCAAGCGGAAGCTAACGATATTTTAACCGCACCCCTTGCGTAAGGTTTCCACAAGTTGCATGCATATCAAGCACCGCTCGTACGGAAATCAACTATAATTAAACAAAAAATTGGGTAGTAGGTTAACAGAGACCTCCGATATTATTGCGGTGGCTTAACAGAAACGAAGTGCCCCCATGGTGAGTTTCTAGCAGGCATCAAGCGGAAGCTAACGACACCTTAGCCGGATCCCTCGCGTGATTTTTCCAGAAGTTGCATGCAAATCAAGCACAATTAAAAATAAATTTGGATGGTAGGTTAACAGAGACCTCCGATATCACAGTGGTGGGTTAACAGAAACAAAGTGCCACCGTGGTGAGTTTCTAGCAGACTTTAAACACAAGCTAACGACACCATAGCCGGATCCCTCGCGCTATTTTTCCAGAAGTTGCATGCAAATCAAGCACCAATCGTACGGAAATCAACCATAATTAAACAGAAATTTGGGTGGTAGGTTAAAAGAGACCTCCGATATCATTGTGGTGGTTTAACAGAAACCAAGTGCCATCGTGCTGAGTTTCTAGAAGGTATCAAGAGGAAGCTAACAACAACTTAGCCGGATCCCTCGCGCAATTTTTCCAGAAGTTGCATGCAAATCAAGCACCAATCGTACGGAATTCAACTATAATTGAACAGAAATTTGGGTGGTAGGTTAACAGAGACCTCCGATATCATGGTGGTGGGTTAACAGAAACCAAGTGCCATCATGGTGAGCTTCTAGCAAGCATCAAGGGGAACCTAACGACACCTTAGCCGGATCCCTCGCGCTATTTTTCCAGAAGTTACATGCAAATCAAGCACCAATCGTACGGAAATACACCATAGTTAAACAGAAATTTGTATGGTAGGGTAACAGAGACCTCCGATATCATAGTGGTGGGTTAACAGGAACCACGTACCATCATGGTGAATTTCTAGCTGGCATGAAGCGGATGCTAACGACACCTTAGCCGGATCCCTCGCGTGATTTTTCCAGAAGTTGCATGCAAATCAAGCACAATTAAACAGAAATTTGGGTGGTAGGTTAACAGAGACCTCCGATATCACAGTGGTGGGTTAACATAAACCAAGTGCCATCGTGGTGAGCTTCTAGCAAACTTTAAACACAAGCTAACGACACCATAGCCGGGTCCCTCGCGCTATTTTTCCAGAAGTTGCATGCAAATCAAGCACCAATCGTACGGAAATCAACCATAATTAAACAGAAATTTGGGTAGTAGGTTAACAGAGACCTCCGATATCATAGTGGCGGTTTAACGAAAACAAAGTGCCATCGTGGTGAGTTTCTAGCAGGCATCAAGGGGATGCTAACGACACCTTAGCCGGATCTCTCGCGCTATTTTTCCAGAAGTTGCCTGCAAATCATGCACCAACCGTACGGAAATCAACTATAATTATACAAAAATTTGGGTAGTAGGTTAACAGAGACCTCCGATATCATAGTGGTGGTTTAACGAAAACCAAGTCCCATCGTGGTGAGTTTCTAGCAGGCATCAAGGGGAACCTAACGACGCCTTAGCCGGATACCTCGCGCAATTTTTCCAGAAGTTGCTTGCAAATCAAGCACCAATCGTACGGAAATCAACCATAATTAAACAGAAATTTGAGTGGTAGGTAAACAGAGATCTCCGATATCATGGTGGTGGGTTAACAGAAACAAAGTGCCATCGTGGGGAATTTCTAAGAGTCATCAAGCGGAAGGTAAGGATACCTTAGCCGGATCTCTCGCGCTATTTTTTCAGAAGTTGCTTGCAAATCAAGCACCAGCCGTACGGAAATCAACTATAATTATACAAAAATTTGGGTAGTAGGTTAACAGAGACCATCGATATCATAGTGGTGGGTTAACAGGAACCACGTACCATCATGGTGAATTTTAAGCTGGCATCAACCAGATGCTAACGGCACCTTAGTCGGATCCCTCGCGCAATTTTTCCAGAAGTTGCTTGCAAATCAAGCACCAATCGTACGGAAATCAATTATAATTAAACAAAAATTTGGGTGGTAGGTTAACAGAGACCTCCGATTTCATAGTGGTGGCTTAACAGGAACCACGTACCATCATGGTAAATTTCTAGCTGGCATGAAGCGGATGCTAACGACACCTTAGTCGGATCCCTCGCGCAATTTTTCCAGAAGTTGCTTGCAAATCAAGCACCAATCGTACGTAAATCAATTATAATTAAACAAAAATTTGGGTGGTAGGTTAACAGAGACCTCCGATTTCATAGTGGTGGCTTAACAGAAACCAAGTGCCATCGTGCTGAGTTTCTAGAAGGTATCAAGCGGAAGCTAACGACACCTTAGCCGGATCCCTCGCGCAATTTTTCCAGAAGTTGCATGCAAATCAAGCACAATTAAACAGAAATTTGGGTGGTAGGTTAACAGAGACCTCCGATATCACAGTGGTGGGTTAACATAAACCAAGTGCCATCGTGGTGAGCTTCTAGCAGACTTTAAACACAAGCTAACGACACCATAGCCGGGTCCCTCGCGCTATTTTTCCAGAAGTTGCATGCAAATCAAGAACCAATCGTACGGAAATCAACCATAATTAAACAGAAATTTGGGTAGTAGGTTAACAGAGACCTCCGATATCATAGTGGTGGTTTAACGAAAACAAAGTGCCATCGTGGTGAGTTTCTAGCAGGCATCAAGGGGATGCTAACGACACCTTAGCCGGATCTCTCGCGCTATTTTTCCAGAAGTTGCCTGCAAATCATGCACCAACCGTACGGAAATCAACTATAATTATACAAAAATTTGGGTAGTAGGTTAACAGAGACCTCCGATATCATAGTGGTGGTTTAACGAAAACCAAGTCCCATCGTGGTGAGTTTCTAGCAGGCATCAAGGGGAACCTAACGACGCCTTAACCGGATACCTCGCGCAATTTTTCCAGAAGTTGCTTGCAAATCAAGCACTAATCGTACGGAAATCAACCATAATTAAACAGAAATTTGAGTGGTAGGTACACAGAGATCTCCGATATCATGGTGGTGGGTTAACAGAAACAAAGTGCCATCGTGGGGAATTTCTAAAAGTCATCAAGCGGAAGGTAAGGATACCTTAGCCGGATTTCTCGCGCTATTTTTTCAGAAGTTGCTTGCAAATCAAGCACCAACCGTACGGAAATCTACTATAATTATACAAAAATTTGGGTAGTAGGTTAACAGAGACCATCGATATCATAGTGGTGGGTTAACAGGAACCACGTACCATCGTGGTGAGTTTCTAACAGGCATCAAGGGGAACCTAACGACGCCTTAGCCGGATCCCTCGCGCAATTTTTCCAGAAGTTGCTTGCAAATCAAGCACCAATCATACGGAAATCAACCACAATTAAACCAAAATTTGGGTGGTAGGTAAACAGAGACCTCCGATATCATGGCGGTGGGTTAACAGAAACAAAGTGCCATCGTGGGGAATTTCTAAGTGGCATCAAGCGGAAGAAAACGACGTCTTAGTCCCACCCCTTGCTTAAGTTTTCCACAAGTTGTATGCAAATCAAGCACCAATCGCTAGGAAATCAACCACAATTAAACAAAAATTTGGGGGGTAGGTTAACAGAGACCTCCGATATCTTAGTGGTGGGTTAACAGAAACCAACTGCATTCATGGTGAGTTTCTAGTAGGCATCAAGAGGAAGCTAACGACACCTTAGCCGGATCCCTTGCGCTATTTTTCCAGAAGTTGCATGCATATCAAGCACCGCTCGTACGGAAATCAACTATAATTAAACAAAAAATTGGGTAGTAGGTTACTCTGTGTTACCTCCGATATCATTGCGGTGGTTTAACAGAAACGAATAGCCATCATGGTGAGTTTCTAGCAGGCATCAAGCGGAAGCTAACAACACTTTAGCCGGATCCCTCGCGCAATTTTTCCAGAAGTTGCATGCAAATCAAGCTCAATTAAACAGAAATTTGGGTGGTAGGTTAACAGAGACCTCCGATATCACAGTGGTGGGTTAACAGAAACCAAGTGCCATCGTGGTGAGTTTCTAGCAGACTTTAAACACAAGCTAACGACACCATAGCCGGATCCCTCGCGCTTTTTTTCCAGAAGTTATATGCAAATCAAGCACCAATCGTACGGAAATCAACCATAATTAAACAGAAATTTGAGTGTTAGGTAAACAGAGACCTCCGATATCATGGTGGTGGGTTAACAGAAACAAAGTGCCATCGTGGGGAATTTCTAAGTGGCATCAAGCGGAAGCTAACGACACCTGAACCGCACCCCTTGCGTAAGTTTTCCACAATTTGCATGCAAATCAAGCACCAATCGTACGGAAATCAACTATAATTAAACAAAAATTTGGGTGGTAGGTTCACAGAGACCTCCGATATCATAGTGGTGGGTTAACAGGAACCACGTACCATCATGGTGAATTTCTAGCTGGCATCAAGCGGATGCTAACGACACCTTAGCCGGATCCCTCGCGCAATTTTTCCAGAAGTTGCCTGCAAGTCAAGCACCAATCGTACGGAAATCAACTATAATTAAACAAAAATTTGGGTGGTAGGTTTACAGAGAGCTCAGATATCATAGTGGTGGGTTAACAGGAACCAATTGCATTCATGGTGAGTTTCCAGTAGGCATCAAGAGGAAGCTAACGACACCTTAGCCGAATCCCTCGCGCTATTTTTCCAGAAGTTGCATGCAAATCAAGCACCAATCGTACGGAAATCAACCATAATTAAACAGAAATTTGGGTGGTAGGTTAAGAGAGGCCTCTGATATCATAGTGGTGGGTTAACAGGAACCACGTACCATCATGGTGAATTTTAAGCTGGCATCAACCAGATGCTAACGACACCTTAGCCGGATCGCTCGCGCAATTTTTCCAGAAGTTGCTTGCAAATCAAGCACCAATCATACGGTAATCAACCACAATTAAACCAAAATTTGGGTGGCCGGTTAACAGAGACCTCCGATATCATAGTGGTGGGTTAACAGGAACCAAGTACCATCATGGTGAATTTCTAGCTGGCATCAAGCGGAAGCTAACGATATTTTAACCGCACCCCTTGCGTAAGGTTTCCACAAGTTGCATGCATATCAAGCACCTCTCGTACGGAAATCAACTATAATTAAACAAAAAATTGGGTAGTAGGTTAACAGAGACCTCCGATATCACAGTGGTGGGTGAACAGAAACCAAGTGCCATCGTGGCGAGTTTCTAGCAGGCACCAAGAGGAAGCTAACGACACCTTAGCCGCATCCCTTGCGTAAGTTTTCCTCAATTTGCATGCAAATCAAGTACCAATAGTAAGGAAATCAACCATAATTAAACAAAAATTTGGGTGGTAGGTAAACAGAGACCTCCGATATCATGGTGGTGGGTTAACAGAAACCAAGTGCATTCATAGTGTGTTTCTAGTAGGCATGAAGCGGATGCTAACGACACCTTAGCCGGATCCCTCGCGCAATTTTTCCAGAAGTTGCATGCAAATCAAGCACCAATCGTATGGAAATCAACCATAATTAAACAGAAATTTGGGTGGTAGGTTAAGAAAGACCTTCGATATCATAGTGGTGGGTTAACAGGAACCACGTACCATCGTGGTGAGTTTCTAGCAAGCATCAAGGGGAATCTAACGACGCCTTAGCCGGATCCCTCGCGCAATTTTTTCAGAAGTTGCTTGCAAATGAAGCACCAATCATACGGTAATCAACCACAATTAAACCAAAATTTGGGTGGTCGGTTAACAGAGACCTCCGATATCATAGTGGTGGGTTAACAGGAACCAAGTACCATCATGGTGAATTTCTAGCTGGCATCAAGCGGAAGCTAACGATATTTTAACCGCACCCCTTGCGTAAGGTTTCCACAAGTTGCATGCATATCAAGCACCGCTCGTACGGAAATCAACTATAATTAAACAAAAAATTGGGTAGTAGGTTAACAGAGACCTCCGATATCATTTCGGTGGTTTAACAGAAACGAAGTGCCTCCATGATGAGTTTCTAGCAGGCATCAAGCGGAAGTTGCATGGAAATCAAGCACAATTAAACAGAAATTTGGGTGGTATGTTAACAGAGACCTCCGATATCACAGTGGTGGGTTAACATAAACCAAGTGCCATCGTGGTGAGCTTCTAGCAGACTTTAAACACAAGCTAACGACACCATAGCCGGGTCCCTCGCGCTATTTTTCCAGAAGTTGCATGCAAATCAAGCACCAATCGTACGGAAATCAACCATAATTAAACAGAAATTTGAGTGGTGGGTTAACAGAAACAAAGTGCCATCGTGGGGAATTTCTAAGTGTCATCAAGCGGAAGGGAACGACACCTTAACCGCACCCCTTGCGTAAGTTTTCCACAAATTGCATGTAAATCAAGCACCAATCGTACGGAAATCAACTATAATTAAACAAAAATTTGGGTGGTAGGTTCACAGAGACCTCCGATATCATAGTGGTGGGTTAACAGGAACCACGTACCATCATGGTGAATTTCTAGCTGGCATCAAGCGGATGCTAACGACACCTTAGCCGGATCCCTCGCGCAATTTTTCCAGAAGTTGCATGCAAGTCAAGCACCAATCGTACGGAAATCAACTATAATTAAACAAAAATTTGGGTGGTAGGTTTACAGAGAGCTCCGATATCATAGTGGTGGGTTAACAAGAACCAAGTGCATTTATGGTGAGTTTCCAGTAGGCATCAAGAGGAAGCTAACGACACCTTAGCCGGATCCCTCGCGCTATTTTTCCAGAAGTTGCATGCAAATCAAGCACCAATCGTACGGAAATCAACCATAATTAAACAGAAATTTGGGTGGTAGGTTAAGAGAGGCCTCTGATATCATAGTGGTGGGTTAACAGGAACCACGTACCATCATGGTGAATTTTAAGCTGGCATCAACCAGATGCTAACGACACCTTAGCCGGATCCCTCGCGCAATTTTTCCAGAAGTTGCTTGCAAATCAAGCACCAATCGCACGGAAATCAACCACAATTAAACCAAAATTTGGGTGGTCGGTTAACAGAGACTTCCGATATCATAGTGGCGGGTTAACAGGAACCACGTACCATCATGGTGAATTTTAAGCTGGCATCAACCAGATGCTAACGACACCTTAGCCAGATCCCTCGCGCAATTTCTCCAGAAGTTGCTTGCAAATCAAGCACCAATCATACGGAAATCAACCATAATTAAACAGAAACTTGGGTGATAGGTTAACAGAGACCTCCGATATCATTGTGGTGGTTTAACAGAAACCAAGTGCCATCGTGCTGAGTTTCTAGAAGGTATCAAGAGGAAGCTAACAACAACTAAGCCGGATCCCTCGCGCAATTTTTCCAGAAGTTGCATGCAAATCAAGCACCAATCGTACTGAATTCAACTATATTTAAACAAAAATTGAGGTGGTAGGTTAACAGAGACCTCCGATATCATGGTGGTGGGTTAACAGAAACCAAGTGCATTCATAGTTAGTTTCTAGCAGGCATCAAGGGGAACCTAACGACGCCTTAGCCGGATCCCTCGCGCAATTTTTCCAGAAGTTGCTTGCAAATGAAGCACCAATCATACGGTAATCAACCACAATTAAACCAAAATTTGGGTGGTGGGTTAACAGAGACCTCCGATATATAGTGGTGGGTTAACAGGAACCAAGTACCATCATGGTGAATTTCTAGCTGGCATCAAGCGGAAGCTAACGATATTTTAACCGCACCCCTTGCGTAAGGTTTCCACAAGTTGCATGCATATCAAGCACCGCTCGTACGGAAATCAACTATAATTAAACAAAAAATTGGGTAGTAGGTTAACAGAGACCTCCGATATTATTGCGGTGGCTTAACAGAAACGAAGTGCCCCCATGGTGAGTTTCTAGCAGGCATCAAGCGGAAGCTAACGACACCTTAGCCGGATCCCTCGCGTGATTTTTCCAGAAGTTGCATGCAAATCAAGCACAATTAAAAATAAATTTGGATGGTAGGTTAACAGAGACCTCCGATATCACAGTGGTGGGTTAACAGAAACCAAGTGCCACCGTGGTGAGTTTCTAGCAGACTTTAAACACAAGCTAACGACACCATAGCCGGATCCCTCGCGCTATTTTTCCAGAAGTTGCATGCAAATCAAGCACCAATCGTACGGAAATCAACCATAATTAAACAGAAATTTGGGTGGTAGGTTAAAAGAGACCTCCGATATCATTGTGGTGGTTTAACAGAAACCAAGTGCCATCGTGCTGAGTTTCTAGAAGGTATCAAGAGGAAGCTAACAACAACTTAGCCGGATCCCTCGCGCAATTTTTCCAGAAGTTGCATGCAAATCAAGCACCAATCGTACGGAATTCAACTATAATTGAACAGAAATTTGGGTGGTAGGTTAACAGAGACCTCCGATATCATGGTGGTGGGTTAACAGAAACCAAGTGCCATCATGGTGAGCTTCTAGCAAGCATCAAGGGGAACCTAACGACACCTTAGCCGGATCCCTCGCGCTATTTTTCCAGAAGTTACATGCAAATCAAGCACCAATCGTACGGAAATACACCATAGTTAAACAGAAATTTGTATGGTAGGGTAACAGAGACCTCCGATATCATAGTGGTGGGTTAACAGGAACCACGTACCATCATGGTGAATTTCTAGCTGGCATGAAGCGGATGCTAACGACACCTTAGCCGGATCCCTCGCGTGATTTTTCCAGAAGTTGCATGCAAATCAAGCACAATTAAACAGAAATTTGGGTGGTAGGTTAACAGAGACCTCCGATATCACAGTGGTGGGTTAACATAAACCAAGTGCCATCGTGGTGAGCTTCTAGCAAACTTTAAACACAAGCTAACGACACCATAGCCGGGTCCCTCGCGCTATTTTTCCAGAAGTTGCATGCAAATCAAGCACCAATCGTACGGAAATCAACCATAATTAAACAGAAATTTGGGTAGTAGGTTAACAGAGACCTCCGATATCATAGTGGCGGTTTAACGAAAACAAAGTGCCATCGTGGTGAGTTTCTAGCAGGCATCAAGGGGATGCTAACGACACCTTAGCCGGATCTCTCGCGCTATTTTTCCAGAAGTTGCCTGCAAATCATGCACCAACCGTACGGAAATCAACTATAATTATACAAAAATTTGGGTAGTAGGTTAACAGAGACCTCCGATATCATAGTGGTGGTTTAACGAAAACCAAGTCCCATCGTGGTGAGTTTCTAGCAGGCATCAAGGGGAACCTAACGACGCCTTAGCCGGATACCTCGCGCAATTTTTCCAGAAGTTGCTTGCAAATCAAGCACCAATCGTACGGAAATCAACCATAATTAAACAGAAATTTGAGTGGTAGGTAAACAGAGATCTCCGATATCATGGTGGTGGGTTAACAGAAACAAAGTGCCATCGTGGGGAATTTCTAAGAGTCATCAAGCGGAAGGTAAGGATACCTTAGCCGGATCTCTCGCGCTATTTTTTCAGAAGTTGCTTGCAAATCAAGCACCAGCCGTACGGAAATCAACTATAATTATACAAAAATTTGGGTAGTAGGTTAACAGAGACCATCGATATCATAGTGGTGGGTTAACAGGAACCACGTACCATCATGGTGAATTTTAAGCTGGCATCAACCAGATGCTAACGGCACCTTAGTCGGATCCCTCGCGCAATTTTTCCAGAAGTTGCTTGCAAATCAAGCACCAATCGTACGGAAATCAATTATAATTAAACAAAAATTTGGGTGGTAGGTTAACAGAGACCTCCGATTTCATAGTGGTGGCTTAACAGGAACCACGTACCATCATGGTAAATTTCTAGCTGGCATGAAGCGGATGCTAACGACACCTTAGTCGGATCCCTCGCGCAATTTTTCCAGAAGTTGCTTGCAAATCAAGCACCAATCGTACGTAAATCAATTATAATTAAACAAAAATTTGGGTGGTAGGTTAACAGAGACCTCCGATTTCATAGTGGTGGCTTAACAGAAACCAAGTGCCATCGTGCTGAGTTTCTAGAAGGTATCAAGCGGAAGCTAACGACACCTTAGCCGGATCCCTCGCGCAATTTTTCCAGAAGTTGCATGCAAATCAAGCACAATTAAACAGAAATTTGGGTGGTAGGTTAACAGAGACCTCCGATATCACAGTGGTGGGTTAACATAAACCAAGTGCCATCGTGGTGAGCTTCTAGCAGACTTTAAACACAAGCTAACGACACCATAGCCGGGTCCCTCGCGCTATTTTTCCAGAAGTTGCATGCAAATCAAGAACCAATCGTACGGAAATCAACCATAATTAAACAGAAATTTGGGTAGTAGGTTAACAGAGACCTCCGATATCATAGTGGTGGTTTAACGAAAACAAAGTGCCATCGTGGTGAGTTTCTAGCAGGCATCAAGGGGATGCTAACGACACCTTAGCCGGATCTCTCGCGCTATTTTTCCAGAAGTTGCCTGCAAATCATGCACCAACCGTACGGAAATCAACTATAATTATACAAAAATTTGGGTAGTAGGTTAACAGAGACCTCCGATATCATAGTGGTGGTTTAACGAAAACCAAGTCCCATCGTGGTGAGTTTCTAGCAGGCATCAAGGGGAACCTAACGACGCCTTAACCGGATACCTCGCGCAATTTTTCCAGAAGTTGCTTGCAAATCAAGCACTAATCGTACGGAAATCAACCATAATTAAACAGAAATTTGAGTGGTAGGTACACAGAGATCTCCGATATCATGGTGGTGGGTTAACAGAAACAAAGTGCCATCGTGGGGAATTTCTAAAAGTCATCAAGCGGAAGGTAAGGATACCTTAGCCGGATTTCTCGCGCTATTTTTTCAGAAGTTGCTTGCAAATCAAGCACCAACCGTACGGAAATCTACTATAATTATACAAAAATTTGGGTAGTAGGTTAACAGAGACCATCGATATCATAGTGGTGGGTTAACAGGAACCACGTACCATCGTGGTGAGTTTCTAACAGGCATCAAGGGGAACCTAACGACGCCTTAGCCGGATCCCTCGCGCAATTTTTCCAGAAGTTGCTTGCAAATCAAGCACCAATCATACGGAAATCAACCACAATTAAACCAAAATTTGGGTGGTAGGTAAACAGAGACCTCCGATATCATGGCGGTGGGTTAACAGAAACAAAGTGCCATCGTGGGGAATTTCTAAGTGGCATCAAGCGGAAGAAAACGACGTCTTAGTCCCACCCCTTGCTTAAGTTTTCCACAAGTTGTATGCAAATCAAGCACCAATCGCTAGGAAATCAACCACAATTAAACAAAAATTTGGGGGGTAGGTTAACAGAGACCTCCGATATCTTAGTGGTGGGTTAACAGAAACCAACTGCATTCATGGTGAGTTTCTAGTAGGCATCAAGAGGAAGCTAACGACACCTTAGCCGGATCCCTTGCGCTATTTTTCCAGAAGTTGCATGCATATCAAGCACCGCTCGTACGGAAATCAACTATAATTAAACAAAAAATTGGGTAGTAGGTTACTCTGTGTTACCTCCGATATCATTGCGGTGGTTTAACAGAAACGAATAGCCATCATGGTGAGTTTCTAGCAGGCATCAAGCGGAAGCTAACAACACTTTAGCCGGATCCCTCGCGCAATTTTTCCAGAAGTTGCATGCAAATCAAGCTCAATTAAACAGAAATTTGGGTGGTAGGTTAACAGAGACCTCCGATATCACAGTGGTGGGTTAACAGAAACCAAGTGCCATCGTGGTGAGTTTCTAGCAGACTTTAAACACAAGCTAACGACACCATAGCCGGATCCCTCGCGCTTTTTTTCCAGAAGTTATATGCAAATCAAGCACCAATCGTACGGAAATCAACCATAATTAAACAGAAATTTGAGTGTTAGGTAAACAGAGACCTCCGATATCATGGTGGTGGGTTAACAGAAACAAAGTGCCATCGTGGGGAATTTCTAAGTGGCATCAAGCGGAAGCTAACGACACCTGAACCGCACCCCTTGCGTAAGTTTTCCACAATTTGCATGCAAATCAAGCACCAATCGTACGGAAATCAACTATAATTAAACAAAAATTTGGGTGGTAGGTTCACAGAGACCTCCGATATCATAGTGGTGGGTTAACAGGAACCACGTACCATCATGGTGAATTTCTAGCTGGCATCAAGCGGATGCTAACGACACCTTAGCCGGATCCCTCGCGCAATTTTTCCAGAAGTTGCCTGCAAGTCAAGCACCAATCGTACGGAAATCAACTATAATTAAACAAAAATTTGGGTGGTAGGTTTACAGAGAGCTCAGATATCATAGTGGTGGGTTAACAGGAACCAATTGCATTCATGGTGAGTTTCCAGTAGGCATCAAGAGGAAGCTAACGACACCTTAGCCGAATCCCTCGCGCTATTTTTCCAGAAGTTGCATGCAAATCAAGCACCAATCGTACGGAAATCAACCATAATTAAACAGAAATTTGGGTGGTAGGTTAAGAGAGGCCTCTGATATCATAGTGGTGGGTTAACAGGAACCACGTACCATCATGGTGAATTTTAAGCTGGCATCAACCAGATGCTAACGACACCTTAGCCGGATCGCTCGCGCAATTTTTCCAGAAGTTGCTTGCAAATCAAGCACCAATCATACGGTAATCAACCACAATTAAACCAAAATTTGGGTGGCCGGTTAACAGAGACCTCCGATATCATAGTGGTGGGTTAACAGGAACCAAGTACCATCATGGTGAATTTCTAGCTGGCATCAAGCGGAAGCTAACGATATTTTAACCGCACCCCTTGCGTAAGGTTTCCACAAGTTGCATGCATATCAAGCACCTCTCGTACGGAAATCAACTATAATTAAACAAAAAATTGGGTAGTAGGTTAACAGAGACCTCCGATATCACAGTGGTGGGTGAACAGAAACCAAGTGCCATCGTGGCGAGTTTCTAGCAGGCACCAAGAGGAAGCTAACGACACCTTAGCCGCATCCCTTGCGTAAGTTTTCCTCAATTTGCATGCAAATCAAGTACCAATAGTAAGGAAATCAACCATAATTAAACAAAAATTTGGGTGGTAGGTAAACAGAGACCTCCGATATCATGGTGGTGGGTTAACAGAAACCAAGTGCATTCATAGTGTGTTTCTAGTAGGCATGAAGCGGATGCTAACGACACCTTAGCCGGATCTCTCGCGTGATTTTTCCAGAAGTTGCATGCAAATCAAGCACCAATCGTACGGAAATACGCCATAGTTAAACAGAAATTTGGGTGGTAGGTTAACAGAGACCTCCGATATCATGGTGGTGGGTTAACAGAAACCAAGTGCATTTATAGTGAGTTTCTAGTAGGCATCAAGAGGAAGCTAAGGACACCTTAGGCGGATCCCTCGCGCAATTTTTCCAGAAGTTGCATGCAAATCAAGCACCAATCGTATGGAAATCAACCATAATGAAACAGAAATTTGGGTGGTAGGTTAACAGAGACCATCGATATCATAGTGGTGGGTTAACAGGAACCACGTACCATCGTGGTGAGTTTCTAGCAGGCATCAAGGGGAACCTAACGACGCCTTAGCCGGATCCCTCGCGCAATTTTTCCAGAAGTTGCTTGCAAATGAAGCACCAATCATACGGTAATCAACCACAATTAAACCAAAATTTGGGTGGTCGGTTAACAGAGACCTCCGATATCATAGTGGTGGGTTAACAGGAACCAAGTACCATCATGGTGAATTTCTAGCTGGCATCAAGCGGAAGCTAACGATATTTTAACCGCACCCCTTGCGTAAGGTTTCCACAAGTTGCATGCAAATCAAGCACCGCTCGTACGGAAATCAACTATAATTAAACAAAAAATTGGGTAGTAGGTTAACAGAGACCTCCGATATCATTGCGGTGGGTTAACATAAACCAAGTGCCATCGTGGTGAGCTTCTAGCAGACTTTAAACACAAGCTAACGACACCATAGCCGGGTCCCTCGCGCTATTTTTCCAGAAGTAGCATGCAAATCAAGCACCAATCGTACGGAAATCAACCATAATTAAACAGAAATTTGAGTGGTAGGTAAACAGAGATCTCCGATATCATGATGGTGGGTTAACAGAAACGAAGTGCCCCCATGGTGAGTTTCTAGCAGGCATCAAGCGGAAGCTAACGACACCTTAGCCGGATCCCTCGCGTGATTTTTCCAGAAGTAGCATGCAAATCAAACACCAATCGTACGGAAATCAACCATAATTAAACAGAAATTTGAGTGGTAGGTAAACAGAGATCTCCGATATCATGGTGGTGGGTTAACAGAAACGAAGTGCCCCCATGGTGAGTTTCTAGCAGGCATCAAGCGGAAGCTAACGACACCTTAGCCGGATTCCTCGCGCTATTTTTCCAGAAGTTGCATGCAAATCAAACACCAATCGTACGGAAATCAACCATAATTAAACAGAAATTTGGGTGGTAGGTTAAGAGAGGCCTCTGATATCATAGTGGTGGGTTAACAGGAACCACGTACCATCATGGGGAATTTTAAGCTGGCATCAACCAGATGCTAACGACACCTTAGCCGGATCCCTCGCGCAATTTTTCCAGAAGTTGCTTGCAAATCAAGCACCAATCGTACGGAAATCAACCACAATTAAACCAAAATTTGGGCGGTCGGTTAACAGAGACCTCCGATATCATAGTGGTGGGTTAACAGGAACGACGTACCATCATGGTGAATTTTAAGCTGACATCAACCAGATGCTAACGACACCTTAGCCGGATCCCTCGCGCAATTTTTCCAGAAGTTGCTTGCAAATCAAGCACCAATCATACGGTAATCAACCACAATTAAACCAAAATTTGGGTGGTCGGTTAACAGAGACCTCCGATATCATAGTGGTGGGTTAACAGGAACCAAGTACCATCATGGTGAATTTCTAGCTGGCATCAAGCGGAAGCTAACGATATTTTAACCGCACCCCTTGCGTAAGGTTTCCACAAGTTGCATGCATATCAAGCACCTCTCGTACGGAAATCAACTATAATTAAACAAAAAATTGGGTAGTAGGTTAACAGAGCCCTCCGATATCACAGTGGTGGGTGAACAGAAACCAAGTGCCATCGTGGCGAGTTTCTAGCAGGCACCAAGAGGAAGCTAACGACACCTTAGCCGCATCCCTTGCGTAAGTTTTCCTCAATTTGCATGCAAATCAAGTACCAATAGTAAGGAAATCAACCATAATTAAACAAAAATTTGGGTGGTAGGTAAACAGAGACCTCCGATATCATGGTGGTGGGTTAACAGAAACAAAGTGCCATCGTGGGGAATTTCTAAGTGGCATCAAGCGGAAGCTAACGACACCTTAACCGCACCCCTTGTGTAAGTTTTCCACAAATTGCATGCAAATCAAGCACCAATCGTACGGAAATCAACCATAATTAAACAGAAATTTGGGTGATAGGTTAACAGAGACCTCCGATATCATTGTGGTGGTTTAACAGAAACCAAGTGCCATCGTGCTGAGTTTCTAGAAGGTATCAAGAGGGAGCTAACAACAACTTAGCCGGATCCCTCGCGCAATTTTTCCAGAAGTTGCATGCAAATCAAGCACCAATCGTACTGAATTCAACTATATTTAAACAAAAATTTAGGTGGTAGGTTAACAGAGACCTCCGATATCATGGTGGTGGGTTAACAGAAACCAAGTGCATTCATAGTTAGTTTCTAGTAGGCATCAAGAGGAAGCTAACGACACCTTAGCCGGATCCCTCGCGCAATTTTTCCAAAAGTTGCATGCAAATCAAGCACCAATCGTATGGAAATCAACCATAATTAAACAGAAATTTGGGTGGTAGGTTAACAGAGACCTTCGATATCATAGTGGTGGGTTAACAGGAACCACGTAACATCGTGGTGAGTTTCTAGCAGGCATCAAGGGGAACCTAACGACGCCTTAGCCGGATCCCTCGCGCAATTTTTCCAGAAGTTGCTTGCAAATGAAGCACCAATCAAAATTGGGCAGTAGGTTAACAGAGACCTCCGATATTATTGCGGTGGTTTAACAGAAACGAAGTACCCCATGGTGAGTTTCTAGCAGGCATCAAGCGGAAGCTAACGACACCTTAGCCGGATCCCTCGCGTGATTTTTCCAGAAGTTGCATGCAAATCAAGCACAATTAAAAATAAATTTGGGTGGTAGGTTAACAGAGACCTCCGATATCACAGTGGTGGGTTAACATAAACCAAGTGCCATCGTGGTGATCTTCTAGCAGACTTTAAACACAAGCTAACGACACCTTAGCCGGATCCCTCGCGCAATTTTTCCAGAAGTTGCATGCAAATCAAGCACCAATCGTAAGGAAATCAACCATAATTAATCCAAAATTTGGGTGGTAGGTTAACAGAGACCTCCGCTATCATGGTGGTGGGTTAACAGAAACCAAGTGCATTCATAGTGTGTTTCTAGGAGGCATGAAGCGGATGCTAACGACACCTTAGCCCGATCTCTCGCGTGATTTTTCCAGAAGTTGCATGCAAATCAAGCACCAATCGTACGGAAATACGCCATAGTTAAACAGAAATTTGGGTGGTAGGTTAACAGAGACCTCCGATATCATAGTGGTGGTTTAACAGAAACCAAGTGCCATCGTGCTGAGTTTCTAGAAGGTATCAAGAGGGAGCTAACAACAACTTAGCCGGATCCCTCGCGCAATTTTTCCAGAAGTTGCATGCAAATCAAGCACCAATCGTACTGAATTCAACTATAATTAAACAAAAATTTGGGTGGTAGGTAAACAGAGACCTCCGATATCATGGTGGTGGGTTAACAGAAACAAAGTGCCATCGTGGGGAATTTCTAAGTGGCATCAAGCGGAAGCTAACGACACCTTAACCGCACCCCTTGTGTAAGTTTTCCACAAATTGCATGCAAATCAAGCACCAATCGTACGGAAATCCACCATAATTAAACAGAAATTTGGATATAGGTTAACAGAGACCTCCGATATCATTGTGGTGGTTTAACAGAAACCAAGTGCCATCGTGCTGAGTTTCTAGAAGGTATCAAGAGGGAGCTAACAACAACTTAGCCGGATCCCTCGCGCAATTTTTCCAGAAGTTGCATGCAAATCAAGCACCAATCGTACTGAATTCAACTATATTTAAACAAAAATTTAGGTGGTAGGTTAACAGAGACCTCCGATATCATGGTGGTGGGTTAACAGAAACCAAGTGCATTCATAGTTAGTTTCTAGTAGGCATCAAGAGGAAGCTAACGACACCTTAGCCGGATCCCTCGCGCAATTTTTCCAAAAGTTGCATGCAAATCAAGCACCAATCGTATGGAAATCAACCATAATTAAACAGAAATTTGGGTGGTAGGTTAACAGAGACCTTCGATATCATAGTGGTGGGTTAACAGGAACCACGTAACATCGTGGTGAGTTTCTAGCAGGCATCAAGGGGAACCTAACGACGCCTTAGCCGGATCCGTCGCGCAATTTTTCCAGAAGTTGCTTGCAAATGAAGCACCAATCAAAATTGGGTAGTAGGTTAACAGAGACCTCCGATATTATTGCGGTGGTTTAACAGAAACGAAGTGCCCCCATGGTGAGTTTCTAGCAGGCATCAAGCGGAAGCTAACGACACCTTAGCCGGATCCCTCGCGTGATTTTTCCAGAAGTTGCAGGCAAATCAAGCACAATTAAAAATAAATTTGGGTGGTAGGTTAACAGAGACCTCCGATATCACAGTGGTGGGTTAACATAAACCAAGTGCCATCGTGGTGAGCTTCTAGCAGACTTTAAACACAAGCTAACGACACCATAGCCGGATCCCTCGCGCAATTTTTCCAGAAGTTGCATGCAAATCAAGCACCAATCGTAAGGAAATCAACCATAATTAATCCAAAATTTGGGTGGTAGGTTAACAGAGACCTCCGCTATCATGGTGGTGGGTTAACAGAAACCAAGTGCATTCATAGTGTGTTTCTAGTAGGCATGAAGCGGATGCTAACGACACCTTAGCCGGATCTCTCGCGTGATTTTTCCAGAAGTTGCATGCAAATCAAGCACCAATCGTACGGAAATACGCCATAGTTAAACAGAAATTTGGGTGGTAGGTTAACAGAGACCTCCGATATCATAGTGGTGGGTTAACAGGAACCACGTACCATCATGGTGAATTTCTAGCTGGCATGAAGCGGATGCTAACGACACCTTAGCCGGATCCCTCGCGTGATTTTTCCAGAAGTTGCATGCAAATCAAGCACAATTAAACAGAAATTTGGGTGGTAGGTTAACAGAGACCTCCGATGTCACAGTGTTGGGTTCACAGAAACCAAGTGCCATCGTGGTGAATTTCTAGCAGGCAACAAGCGGAAGCTAACGACACCTTAGCCGGATCCCTCGCGCTATTTTTCCAGAAGTTGCATGCAAATCAAGCACCAATCGTACGGAAATCAACCATAATTAAACAGAAATTTGGGTAGTAGGTTAACAGAGACCTCCGATATCATAGTGGGAGTTTAAGGAAAACAAAGTGCCATCGTGGTGAGATTGTAGCAGGCATCAAGGGGATGCTAACGACAGCTTAGCCGGATCTCTCGCACTATTTTTCCAGAAGTTGCTTGCAAATCATGCACCAACCGTACGGAAATCAACTATAATTATACAAAAATTTGGGTAGTAGGTTAACAGAGACCTCCGATATCATAGTGGTGGTTTAACGAAAACCAAGTCCCATCGTGGTGAGTTTCTAGCAGGCATCAAGGGGAACCTAACGACGCCTTAGCCGGATACCTCGCGCAATTTTTCCAGAAGTTGCTTGCAAATCAAGCACCAATCGTACGGAAATCAGCCATAATTAAACTGAAATTTGAGTGGTAGGTAAACAGAGATCTCCGATATCATGGTGGTGGGTTAACAGAAACAAAGTGCCATCGTGGGGAATTTCTAAGAGTCATCAAGCGGAAGAAAACGACATCTTAGTCCCACCCCTTGCTTAAGTTTTCCACAAGTTGTATGCAAATCAAGCACCAATCGCTAGGAAATCAACCATAATTAAACAAAAATTTGAGTGGTAGGTTAACAGAGACCTCCGATATCTTAGTGGTGGGTTAACAGAAACCAACTGCATTCATGGTGAGTTTCTAGTAGGCATCAAGAGGAAGCTACCGACACCTTAGCCGGATCCCTTGCGCTATTTTTCCAGAAGTTGCATGCATATCAAGCACCGCTCGTACGGAAATCAACTATAATTAAACAAAAAATTGGGTAGTAGGTTACTCTGTGTTACCTCCGATATCATTGCGGTGGTTTAACAGAAACGAATAGCCATCATGGTGAGTTTCTAGCAGGCATCAAGCGGAAGCTAACAACACCTTAGCCGGATCCCTCGCGCAATTTTTCCAGAAGTTGCATGCAAATCAAGCACAATTAAACAGAAATTTGGGTGGTAGGTTAACAGAGACCTCCGATATCACAGTGGTGGGTTAACAGAAACCAAGTGCCATCGTGGTGAGTTTCTAGCAGACTTTAAACACAAGCTAACGACGCCATAGCCCAATCCCTCGCGCTTTTTTCCCAGAAGTTATATGCAAATCAATCACCAATCGTACGGAAATCAACCATAATTAAACAGAAATTTGGGTGGTAGGTTAACAGAGACCTCCGATATCATTGTGGTGGTTTAACAGAAACCAAGTGCCATCGTGCTGAGTTTCTAGAAGGTATCAAAAGGAAGCTAACAACAACTTAGCCGGATCCCTCGCGCAATTTTTCCAGAAGTTGCATGCAAATCAAGCACCAATCGTACGGAATTCAACTATAATTAAACAGAAATTTGGGTGGTATGTTAACAGAGACCTCCGATATCATGGTGGTGGGTTAACAGAAACCAAGTGCCATCGTGGTGAGTTTCTAGCAGGCATCAAGGGGAACCTAACGGCACCTTAGCCGGATCCCTCGCGCTATTTTTCAACTATATTTAAACAGAAATTTGGGTGGTATGTTAACAGAGACCTCCGATATCATGGTGGTGGGTTAACAGAAACCAAGTGCCATCGTGGTGAGTTTCTAGCAGGCATCAAGGGGAACCTAGCGACACCTTAGGCGGATCCCTCGCGCTATTTTTCCAGAAGTTACATGCAAATCAAGCACCAATCGTACGGAAATCAACTATAATTAAACAAAAAATTGGGTAGTAGGTTAACAGAGACCTCCGATATCATAGTGGTGGGTTAACAGAAACCAAGTGCATTCATGGTGAGTTTCTAGTAGGCATCAAGAGGAAGCTAACGACACCTTAGCCGGATCCCTCGCGCTATTTTCCAGAAGTTACATGCAAATCAAGCACCAATCGTACGGAAATCAACTATAATTAAACAAAAATTTGGGTAGTAGGTTAACGGAGACCTCCGATATCATAGTGGTGGGTTAACAGGAACCACGTACCACCATGATGAATTTCTCGCAGGCATGAAGCGGATGCTAACGACACCATAGCCGGATCCCTCGCGCTATTTTTCCAGTAGTTGCATGCAAATCAAGCACAATTCAACAGAAATTGGGGTGGTAGGTTAACAGAGACCTCCGATATCACAGTGGTGGGTTAACATAAACCATGTGCCATCATGGTGAGTTTTTAGCAGACTTTAAACACAAGCTAACGATACCATAGCCGGATCCCTCGCGCTATTTTTCCAGAAGTTGCATGCAAATCAAGCACCAATCGTACGGAAATCAACCATAATTAAACAGAAATTTGGGTGGTAGGTTAACAGACACCTCCGATATCATAGTGGCGGGTTAACAGGAACCACGTACCATCATGGTGAATTTCTAGCTGGCATGAAGCGGATGCTAACGACACCTTAGCCGGATCCCTCGCGTGATTTTTCCAGAAGTTGCATGCAAATCAAGCACAATTAAACAGAAATTTGGGTGGTAGGTTAACAGAGACCTCCGATATCACAGTGGTGGGTTAACATAAACCAAGTGCCATCGTGGTGAGCTTCTAGCAGACTTTAAACACAAGCTAACGACACCATAGCCGGGTCCCTCGCGCTATTTTTCCAGAAGTTGCATGCAAATCAAACACCAATCGTACGGAAATCAACCATAATTAAACAGAAATTTGAGTGGTAGGTAAACAGAGATCTCCGATATCATGGTGGTGGGTTAACAGAAACAAAGTGCCATCGTGGGGAATTTCTAAGAGTCATCAAGCGGAAAGTAACGACACCTTAGCCGGATCTCTCGCGCTATTTTTCCAGAAGTTGCTTGCAAATCAAGCACCAACCGTACGGAAATCAACTATAATTATAGAAAAATTTGGGTAGTAGGTTAACAGAGACCTCCGATATCATAGTGGTGGTTTAACGAAAACAAAGTGCCATCGTGGTGAGTTTCTAGCAGGCATCAAGGGGATGCTAACGACACCTTAGCCGGCTCTCTCGCGGTATTTTCCCAGAAGTTGCTTGCAAATCATGCACCAACCGTACGGAAATCAACTATAATTATACAAAAATTTGGGTATTAGGTTAACAGAGACCTCCGATATCATAGTGGTGGTTTAACGAAAACCAAGTCCCATCAGGGTGAGTTTCTAGCAGGCATCAAGGGGAACCTAACGACGCCTTAGCCGGATCCCTCGCGCAATTTTTCCAGAAGTTGCTTCCAAATCAAGCACCAATCGTACGGAAATCAACCATAATTAAACAGAAATTTGAGTGGTAGGTAAACAGAGATCTCCGATATCATGGTGGTGGGTTAACAGAAACAAAGTGCCATCGTGGGGAATTTCTAAGAGTCATCAAGCGGATGGTAACGACACCTTAGCCGGATCTCTCGCGCTATTTTTCCAGAAATTGCTTGCAAATCAAGCACCAACCGTACGGAAATCAACTATAATTATACAAAAATTTGGGTAGTACGTTAACAGAGACCTCCGATATCATAGTGGTGGTTTAACAAAAACCAAGTGCCATCGTGGTGAGTTTCTAGCAGGCATCAAGGGGAACCTAGCGACACCTTAGGCGGATCCCTCGCGCTATTTTTCCAGAAGTTACATGCAAATCAAGCACCAATCGTACGGAAATCAACCCTAATTAAACAAAAAATTGGGTAGTAGGTTAACAGAGACCTCCGATATCATAGTGGTGGGTTAACAAAAACCAAGTGCATTCATGGTGAGTTTCTAGCAGGCATCAAGGGGATGCTAACGACACCTTAGCCGGATCTCTCGCGCTATTTTTAAAGAAGTTGCTTGCAAATCAAGCACCAATCGTACGGAAATCAACCATAATTAAACAGAAATTTGGGTGGTCGGTTAACAGAGACCTCCGATATCATAGTGGTGGGTTAACAGAAACCAAGCGCTATCATGCTGAGTTTCTAGAAGGTAGTATGAAGAGGAAGCTAACGACACCTTAGCCGGATCCCTCGCGCAATTTTTCCAGAAGTTGCATGCAAATCAAGCACCAATCGTAAGGAAATCAACCATAATTAATCCAAAATTTGGGTGGTAGGTTAATAGAGACCTCCGATATCATGGTGGTGGGTTAACAGAAACCAAGTGCATTCATAGTGGGTTTCTAGTAGGCATCAAGAGGAAGCTAACGACACCTTAGCCGGATCCCTCGCGCTATTTTTCCAGAAGTTACATGCAAATCAAGCACCAATCGTACGGAAATCAACTATAATAAAACAAAAATTTGGGTAGTAGGTTAACAGAGACCCCCGATATCATAGTGGTGGGATAACAGGAACCACGTACCACCATGATGAGTTTCTAGCAGGCATGAAGCGGATGCTAACGACACCATAGCCGGATCCCTCGCGCTATTTTTCCAGAAGTTGCATGCAAATCAAGCACAATTAAACAGAAATTTGGGTGGTAGGTTAACAGAGACCTCCGATATCACAGTGGTGGGATAACAGAAACCATGTGGCATCATGGTGAGTTTCTAGCAGACTTTAAACACAAGCTAACGACACCATAGCCGGATCCCTCGCGCTATTTTTCCAGAAGTTGCATGCAAATCAAGCACCAATCGTACGGAAATCAACCATAATTAAACAGAAATTTGGGTGGTAGGTTAACAGACACCTCAGATATCATAGTGGTGGGTTAACAGGAACCACGTACCATCATGGTGAATTTCTAGCTGGCATGAAGCGGATGCTAACGACACCTTAGCCGGATCCCTCGCGTGATTTTTCCAGAAGTTGCATGCAAATCAAGCACAATTAAACAGAAATTTGGGTGGTAGGTTAACAGAGACCTCCGATATCACAGTGGTGGGTTAACATAAACCAAGTGCCATCGTAGTGAGCTTCTAGCAGACTTTAAACACAAGCTAACGACACCATAGCCGGGTCCCTCGCGCTATTTTTCCAGAGGTTGCATGCAAATCACGCACCAATCGTACGGGAATCAACCATAATTAAACAGAAATTTGAGTGGTAGGTAAACAGAGATCTCCGATATCATGGTGCTGGGTTAACAGAAACAAAGTGCCATCGTGGGGAGTTTCTAAGAGTCATCAAGCAGAAGGTAACGACACCTTAGCCGGATCTCTCGCGCTATTTTTCCAGAAGTTGCTTGCAAATCAAGCACCAACCGTACGGAAATCAACTATAATTATACAAAAATTTGGGTAGTAGGTTAACAGAGACCTCCAATATCTTAGTGGTGGTTTAACGAAAACAAAGTGCCATCGTGGTGAGTTTCTAGCAGGCATCAAGGGGATGCTAACGACACCTTAGCCGGATCTCTCGTGTTATTTTTCCAGAAGTTGCTTGCAAATCAAGCACCAACCGTACGGAAATCAACTATAATTATACAAAAATTTGGGTAGTAGGTTAACAGAGACCTCCCATAGTGGTGGTTTAACGAAAACCAAGTACCATCGTGGTGAGTTTCTAGCAGGCATCAAGGGGATGCTAACGACACCTTAGCCGGATCTCTCGTGTTATTTTTCCAGAAGTTGCTTGCAAATCAAGCACCAACCGTACGGAAATCAACTATAATTAAACAAAAAATTGGGTAGTAGGTTAACAGAGACCTCCGATATCATTGCGGTGGTTTAACAGAAACGAATAGCCATCATGGTGAGTTTCTAGCAGGCATCAAGCGGAAGCTAACGACACCTTAGCCGGATACCTCGCGCAATTTTTCCAGAAGTTGCATGCAAATCAAGCACTATTAAACAGAAATTTGGGTGGTAGGTTAACAGAGACCTCCGATATCACAGTGGTGGGTTAACAGAAACCAAGTGCCATCGTGGTGAGTTTCTAGCAGACTTTAAAGACAAGCTAACGACACCATAGCCGGATCCCTCGCGCTATTTTTCCAGAAGTTGCATGCAAATCAAGCACCAATCGTACGGAAATCAACCATAATTAAACAGAAATTTGAGTGGTAGGTTAAAAGAGACCTCCGATATCATTGCGGTGGTTTAACAGAAACGAATAGCCGGCATGGTGAGTTTCTAGCAGGCATCAAGCGGAAGCTAACGACACCTTAGCCGGATCCCTCGCGCAATTTTTCCAGAAGTTGCATGCAAATCAAGCACAATTAAACAGAAATTTGGGTGGTAGGTTAACAGAGACCTTTGATATCACAGTGGTGGGTTAACAGAAACCAAGTGCCATCGTGGTAAGTTTCTAGCAGACTTTAAACACAAGCTAACGACACCATAGCCGGATCCCTCGCGCTATTTTTCCAGAAGTTGCATGCAAATCAAGCACAATTAAACAGAAATTTGGGTGGTAGGTTAACAGAGACCTTTGATATCACAGTGGTGGGTTAACAGAAACCAAGTGCCATCGTGGTAAGTTTCTAGCAGACTTTAAACACAAGCTAACGACACCATAGCCGGATCCCTCGCGCTATTTTTCCAGAAGTTGCATGCAAATCAAGCACCAATCGTACGGAATTCAACTATAATTAAACAGAAATTTGGGTGGTAGGTTAACAGAGACCTCCGATATCATGGTGGTGGGTTAACAGAAACCAAGTGACATCGTGGTGAGTTTCTAGCAGTCATCAAGGGGAACCTAACGGCACCTTAGCCGGATCCCTCGCGCTATTTGTCCAGAAGTTACATGCAAATCAAGCACCAATCGTAAGGAAATCAACCATAATTATTCCAAAATTTGGGTGGTAGGTTAATAGAGACCTCCGATATCATGGTGGTGGGTTAACAGAAACCAAGTGCATTCATAGTGGGTTTCTAGTAGGCATCAAGAGGAAGCTAACGACACCTTAGCCGGATCCCTCGCGCTATTTTTCCAGAAGTTACATGCAAATCAAGCACCAATCGTACGGAAATCAACTATAATAAAACAAAAATTTGGGTAGTAGGTTAACAGAGACCCCCGATATCATAGTGGTGGGATAACAGGAACCACGTACCACCATGATGAGTTTCTAGCTGGCATGAAGCGGATGCTAACGACACCATAGCCGGATCCCTCGCGCTATTTTTCCAGAAGTTGCATGCAAATCAAGCACAATTAAACAGAAATTTGGGTGGTAGGTTAACAGAGACCTCCGATATCACAGTGGTGGGATAACAGAAACCATGTGGCATCATGGTGAGTTTCTAGCAGACTTTAAACACAAGCTAACGACACCATAGCCGGATCCCTCGCGCTATTTTTCCAGAAGTTGCATGCAAATCAAGCACCAATCGTACGGAAATCAACCATAATTAAACAGAAATTTGGGTGGTAGGTTAACAGACACCTCAGATATCATAGTGGTGGGTTAACAGAAACCATGTGGCATCATGGTGAGTTTCTAGCAGACTTTAAACACAAGCTAACGACACCATAGCCGGATCCCTCGCGCTATTTTTCCAGAAGTTGCATGCAAATCAAGCACCAATCGTACGGAAATCAACCATAATTAAACAGAAATTTGGGTGGTAGGCTAACAGACACCTCAGATATCATAGTGGTGGGTTAACAGGAACCACGTACCATCATGGTGAATTTCCAGCTGGCATGAAGCAGATGCTAACGACACCTTAGCCGGATCCCTCGCGTGATTTTTCCAGAAGTTGCATGCAAATCAAGCACAATTAAACATAAATTTGGGTGGTAGGTTAACAGAGACCTCCGATATCACAGTGGTGGGTTAACATAAACCAAGTGCCATCGTGGTGAGCTTCTAGAAGACTTTAAACACAAGCTAACGACACCTTAGCCGGGTCCCTCGCGCTATTTTTCCAGAAGTTGCATGCAACTCAAGCACCAATCGTACGGAAATCAACCATAATTAAACAGAAATTTGAGTGGTAGGTAAACAGAGATCTCCGATATCATGGTGGTGGGTTAACAGAAACAAAGTGCCATCGTGGGGAATTTCTAAGAGTCATCAAGCAGAAGGTAACGACACCTTAGCCGGATCTCTCGCGCTATTTTTCCAGAAGTTGCTTGCAAATCAAGCACCAACCGTACGGAAATCAACTATAATTATACAAAAATTTGGGTAGTAGGTTAACAGAGACTTTCGATATCATAGTGGTGGTTTAACGAAAACAGAGTGCCATCGTGGTGAGTTTCTAGCAGGCATTAAGGGGATGCTAACGACACCTTAGCCGGATCTCTCGCGTTATTTTTCCAGAAGTTGCTTGCAAATCAAGCACCAACCGTACGGAAATCAACTATAATTATACAAAAATTTGGGTAGTAGGTTAACAGAGACCTCCGATATCATAGTGGTGGTTTAACGAAAACCAAGTCCCATCGTAGTGTGTTTCTAGCAGGCATCAAGGGGAACCTAACGACGCCTTAGCCGGATCCCTCGCGCCATTTTTCCAGAAGTTGCTTGCAAATCAAGCACCAATCATACGGAAATCAACCACAATTAAACCAAAATTTGGGTGGTAGGTAAACAGAGACCTCCGATATCATGGTGGTGGGTTAACAGAAACAAAGTGCCATCGTGGGGAATTTCTAAGTGGCATCAAGCGGAAGCAAACGACATCTTAGTCCCACCCCTTGCTTAAGTTTTCCACAAGTTGTATGCAAATCAAGCACCAATCGCTAGGAAATCAACCATAATTAAACAAAAATTTTTGGGGTAGGTTAACAGCGACCTCCGATATCTTAGTGGTGGGTTAACAGAAACCAAGTGCATTCATGGTGAGTTTCTAGTAGGCATCAAGAGGAAGCTAACGACACCTTAGCCGGATCCCTTGCGCTATTTTTCCAGAAGTTGCATGCATATCAAGCACCGCTCGTACGGAAATCAACTATAATTAAACAAAAAATTGGGTAGTAGGTTAACAGAGGCCTCCGATATCATTGCGGTGGTTTAACAGAAACGAATAGCCATCATGGTGAGTTTCTAGCAGGCATCAAGCGGAAGCTAACGACACCTTAGCCGGATCCCTCGCGCAATTTTTCCAGAAGTTGCATGCAAATCAAGCACTATTAAACAGAAATTTGGGTGGTAGGTTAACAGAGACCTCCGATATCACAGTGGTGGGTTAACAGAAACCAAGTGCCATCATGGTGAGTTTCTAGCAGACTTTAAACACAAGCTAACGACACCATAGCCGGATCCCTCGCGCTATTTTTCCAGAAGTTGCATGCAAATCAAGCACCAATCGTAGGGAAATCCACCATAATTAAACAGAAATTTGAGTGTTAGGTAAACAGAGACCTACGATATCATGGTGGTGGGTTAACAGAAACAAAGTGCCATCGTTGGGAATTTCTAAGTGGCATCAAGCGGAAGCTGACGACACCTGAACCGCACCCCTTGCGTAAGTTTTCCACACTTTGCATGCAAATCAAGCACCAATCGTACGGAAATCAACCATAATTAATCCAAAATTTGGGCGGTAGGTTAACAGAGACCTCCGATATCTTAGTGGTGGTTTAACGAAAACAAAGTGCCATCGTGGTGAGTTTCTAGCAGGCATCAAGGGGATGCTAACGACGCCTTAGCCGGATCTCTCGTGTTATTTTTCCAGAAGTTGCTTGCAAATCAAGCACCAACCGTACGGAAATCAACTATAATTATACAAAAATTTGGGTAGTAGGTTAACAGAGACCTCCCATAGTGGTGGTTTAACGAAAACCAAGTCCCATCGTGGTGAGTTTCTAGCAGGCATCAAGGGGATGCTAACGACACCTTAGCCGGATCTCTCGTGTTATTTTTCCAGAAGTTGCTTGCAAATCAAGCACCAACCGTACGGAAATCAACTATAATTAAACAAAAAATTGGGTAGTAGGTTAACAGAGACCTCCGATATCATTGCGGTGGTTTAACAGAAACGAATAGCCATCATGGTGAGTTTCTAGCAGGCATCAAGCGGAAGCTAACGACACCTTAGCCGGATACCTCGCGCAATTTTTCCAGAAGTTGCATGCAAATCAAGCACTATTAAACAGAAATTTAGGTGGTAGGTTAACAGAGACCTCCGATATCACAGTGGTGGGTTAACAGAAACCAAGTGCCATCGTGGTGAGTTTCTAGCAGACTTTAAACACAAGCTAACGACACCATAGCCGGATCCCTCGCGCTATTTTTCCAGAAGTTGCATGCAAATCAAGCACCAATCGTACGGAAATCAACCATAATTAAACAGAAATTTGAGTGGTAGGTTAAAAGAGACCTCCGATATCATTGCGGTGGTTTAACAGAAACGAATAGCCATCATGGTGAGTTTCTAGCAGGCATCAAGCGGAAGCTAACGACACCTTAGCCGGATCCCTCGCGCAATTTTTCCAGAAGTTGCATGCAAATCAAGCACAATTAAACAGAAATTTGGGTGGTAGGTTAACAGAGACCTTTGATATCACAGTGGTGGGTTAACAGAAACCAAGTGCCATCGTGGTAAGTTTCTAGCAGACTTTAAACACAAGCTAACGACACCATAGCCGGATCCCTCGCGCTATTTTTCCAGAAGTTGCATGCAAATCAAGCACCAATCGTACGGAAATCAACCATAATTAAACAGAAATTTGGGTGGTAGGTTAACAGAGACCTCCGATATCATTGTGGTGGTTTAACAGAAACCAAGTGCCATCGTGCTGAATTTCTAGAAGGCATCAAGAGGAAGCTAACAACAACTTTGCCGGATCCCTCGCGCAATTTTTCCAGAAGTTGCATGCAAATCAAGCACCAATCGTACGGAATTCAACTATAATTAAACAGAAATTTGGGTGGTAGGTTAACAGAGACCTCCGATATCATGGTGGTGGGTTAACAGAAACCAAGTGCCATCGTGGTGAGTTTCTAGCAGTCATCAAGGGGAACCTAACGGCACCTTAGCCGGATCCCTCGCGCTATTTGTCCAGAAGTTACATGCAAATCAAGCACCAATCGTAAGGAAATCAACCATAATTAATCCAAAATTTGGGTGGTAGGTTAATAGAGACCTCCGATATCATGGTGGTGGGTTAACAGAAACCAAGTGCATTCATAGTGGGTTTCTAGTAGGCATCAAGAGGAAGCTAACGACACCTTAGCCGGATCCCTCGCGCTATTTTTCCAGAAGTTACATGCAAATCAAGCACCAATCGTACGGAAATCAACTATAATAAAACAAAAATTTGGGTAGTAGGTTAACAGAGACCCCCGATATCATAGTGGTGGGATAACAGGAACCACGTACCACCATGATGAGTTTCTAGCTGGCATGAAGCGGATGCTAACGACACCATAGCCGGATCCCTCGCGCTATTTTTCCAGAAGTTGCATGCAAATCAAGCACAATTAAACAGAAATTTGGGTGGTAGGTTAACAGAGACCTCCGATATCACAGTGGTGGGATAACAGAAACCATGTGGCATCATGGTGAGTTTCTAGCAGACTTTAAACACAAGCTAACGACACCATAGCCGGATCCCTCGCGCTATTTTTCCAGAAGTTGCATGCAAATCAAGCACCAATCGTACGGAAATCAACCATAATTAAACAGAAATTTGGGTGGTAGGTTAACAGACACCTCAGATATCATAGTGGTGGGTTAACAGAAACCATGTGGCATCATGGTGAGTTTCTAGCAGACTTTAAACACAAGCTAACGACACCATAGCCGGATCCCTCGCGCTATTTTTCCAGAAGTTGCATGCAACTCAAGCACCAATCGTACGGAAATCAACCATAATTAAACAGAAATTTGGGTGGTAGGCTAACAGACACCTCAGATATCATAGTGGTGGGTTAACAGGAACCACGTACCATCATGGTGAATTTGCAGCTGGCATGAAGCAGATGCTAACGACACCTTAGCCGGATCCCTCGCGTGATTTTTCCAGAAGTTGCATGCAAATCAAGCACAATTAAACATAAATTTGGGTGGTAGGTTAACAGAGACCTCCGATATCACAGTGGTGGGTTAACATAAACCAAGTGCCATCGTGGTGAGCTTCTAGAAGACTTTAAACACAAGCTAACGACACCTTAGCCGGGTCCCTCGCGCTATTTTTCCAGAAGTTGCATGCAACTCAAGCACCAATCGTACGGAAATCAACCATAATTAAACAGAAATTTGAGTGGTAGGTAAACAGAGATCTCCGATATCATGGTGGTGGGTTAACAGAAACAAAGTGCCATCGTGGGGAATTTCTAAGAGTCATCAAGCAGAAGGTAACGACACCTTAGCCGGATCTCTCGCGCTATTTTTCCAGAAGTTGCTTGCAAATCAAGCACCAACCGTACGGAAATCAACTATAATTATACAAAAATTTGGGTAGTAGGTTAACAGAGACTTTCGATATCATAGTGGTGGTTTAACGAAAACAGAGTGCCATCGTGGTGAGTTTCTAGCAGGCATTAAGGGGGTGCTAACGACACCTTAGCCGGATCTCTCGCGTTATTTTTCCAGAAGTTGCTTGCAAATCAAGCACCAACCGTACGGAAATCAACTATAATTATACAAAAATTTGGGTAGTAGGTTAACAGAGACCTCCGATATCATAGTGGTGGTTTAACGAAAACCAAGTCCCATTGTAGTGTGTTTCTAGCAGGCACCAAGGGGAACCTAACGACGCCTTAGCCGGATCCCTCGCGCCATTTTTCCAGAAGTTGCTTGCAAATCAAGCACCAATCATACGGAAATCAACCACAATTAAACCAAAATTTGGGTGGTAGGTAAACAGAGACCTCCGATATCATGGTGGTGGGTTAACAGAAACAAAGTGCCATCGTGGGGAATTTCTAAGTGGCATCAAGCGGAAGCAAACGACATCTTAGTCCCACCCCTTGCTTAAGTTTTCCACAAGTTGTATGCAAATCAAGCACCAATCGCTAGGAAATCAACCATAATTAAACAAAAATTTTTGGGGTAGGTTAACAGCGACCTCCGATATCTTAGTGGTGGGTTAACAGAAACCAAGTGCATTCATGGTGAGTTTCTAGTAGGCATCAAGAGGAAGCTAACGACACCTTAGCCGGATCCCTTGCGCTATTTTTCCAGAAGTTGCATGCATATCAAGCACCGCTCGTACGGAAATCAACTATAATTAAACAAAAAATTGGGTGGTAGGTTAACAGAGACCTCCGATATCATTGCGGTGGTTTAACAGAAACGAATAGCCATCATGGTGAGTTTCTAGCAGGCATCAAGCGGAAGCTAACGACACCTTAGCCGGATCCCTCGCGCAATTTTTCCAGAAGTTGCATGCAAATCAAGCACTATTAAACAGAAATTTGGGTGGTAGGTTAACAGAGACCTCCGATATCACAGTGGTGGGTTAACAGAAACCAAGTGCCATCATGGTGAGTTTCTAGCAGACTTTAAACACAAGCTAACGACACCATAGCCGGATCCCTCGCGCTATTTTTCCAGAAGTTGCATGCAAATCAAGCACCAATCGTACGGAAATCCACCATAATTAAACAGAAATTTGAGTGTTAGGTAAACAGAGACCTACGATATCATGGTGGTGGGTTAACAGAAACAAAGTGCCATCGTTGGGAATTTCTAAGTGGCATCAAGCGGAAGCTGACGACACCTGAACCGCACCCCTTGCGTAAGTTTTCCACACTTTGCATGCAAATCAAGCACCAATCGTACGGAAATCAACCATAATTAATCCAAAATTTGGGCGGTAGGTTAACAGAGACCTCCGATATCACAGTGGTGGGTTAACAGAAACCAAGTGCCATCGTGGCGAGTTTCTAGCAGGCACCACGAGGAAGCTAACGACACCTTAGCCGCATCCCTTGCGTAAGTTTTCCTCAATTTGCATGCAAATCAAGTACCAATCGTAAGGAAATCAACCATAATTAAACAAAAATTTGGGTGGTAGGTAAACAGAGACCTCCGATATCATGGTGGTGGGTTAACAGAAACAAAGTGCCATCGTAGGAATTTCTAAGTGGCATCAAGCGGAAGCTAACGGCACCTTAACCGCACCCCTTGCCTAAGTTTTCCACAAATTGCATGCAAATCAAGCACCAATCGTACGGAAATCAACCATAGTTAAACAGAAATTTGGGTGGTAGGTTAACAGAGACCTCCGATATCATTCTGGTGGTTTAACAGGAACCAAGTACCATCATGGTGAATTTCTAGCTGGCATCAAGCGGAAGCTAACGATATTTTAACCGCACCCCTTGCGTAAGGTTTCACAAGTTGCATGCATATCAAGCACCGCTCGTACGGAAATCAACTATAATTAAACAAAAAGTTGGGTAGTAGGTTAACAGAGACCTCCGATATCATTGCGGTGGTTTAACAGAATCGAAGTGCCCCATGGTGAGTTTCTAGCAGGCATCAAGCGGAAGCTAACGACACCTTAGCCGGATCCCTCGCGTGATTTTTCCAGAAGTTGCATGCATATCAAGCACAATTAAACAGAAATTTGGGTGGTAGGTTAACAGAGACCTCCGATATCACAGTAGTGGGTTAACATAAACCAAGTGCCATCGTGGTGAGCTTCTAGCAGACTTTAAACACAAGCTAACGACACCATAGCCGGGTCCCTCCCGCTATTTTTCCAGAAGTTGCATGCAAATCAAGCACCAATCGTACGGAAATCAACCATAATTAAACAGAAATTTGAGTGGTAGGTAAACAGAGATCTCCGATATCATGGTGGTGGGTTAACAGAAACAAAGTGCCATCGTGGGGAATTTCTGAGTGTCATCAAGCGGAAGGTAACGACACCTTAACCGCACCCCTTGCGTAAGTTTTCCACAAATTGCATGCAAATCAAGCACCAATCGTTCGGAAATCAACTATAATTAAACAAAAATTTGGGTGGTAGGTTCACAGAGACCTCCGATATCATGGTGGTGGGTTAACAGGAACCACGTACCATCATGGTGAATTTCTAGCTGGCATCAAGCGGATGCTAACGACACCTTAGCCGGATCCCTCGCGCAATTTTTCTAGAAGTTGCATGCAAATCAAGCACCAATCGTACGGAAATCAACTATAATTAAACAAAAATTTGGGTGGTAGGTTTACAGAGACCTCCGATATCAGAGTGGTGGGTTAACAGGAACCAAGTGCATTCATGGTGAGTTTCCAGTAGGCATCAAGAGGAAGCTAACGGCACCTTAGCCGGATCCCTCGCGCTATTTTTCCAGAAGTTGCATGCAAATCAAGCACCAATCGTACGGAAATCAACCATAATTAAACAGAAATTTGGGTGGTAGGTTAACAGAGACCTCCGATATCATAGTGGTGGGTTAACAGGAACCACGTACCATCATGGTGAATTTTAAGCTGGCATCAAGCGGATGCTAACGACACCTTAGCCGGATCCCTCGCGCAATTTTTCCAGAAGTTGCATGCAAATCAAGCACCAATCGTACGGAAATCAATTATAATTAAACAAAAATTTGGGTGGTAGGTTAACAGAGACCTCCGATATCATAGTGGTGGTTTAAGAAAAACCAAGTGCCATCGTGGTGAGTTTCTAGCAGGCATCAAGGGGAACCTAACGACGCCTTAGCCGGATCCCTGGCGCAATTTTTCCAGAAGTTGCTTGCAAATCAAGCACCAATCATACGGAAATCAACTATAATTATACAAAAATTTGGGTAGTAGGTTAACAGAGACCTCCGATATCATAGTGGTGGTTTAACGAAAACAAAGTGCCATCGTGGTGAGTTTCTAGCAGGCATCAAGGGGATGCTAACGACACCTTAGCCGGATCTCTCGCGTTATTTTTCCAGAAGTTGCTTGCAAATCAAGCACCAACCGTACGGAAATCAACTATAATTATACAAAAATTTGGGTAGTAGGTTAACAGAGACCTCCGATATCATTGTGGTGGGTTAACAGAAACCATGTGCCCTCGTGGTGAGTTTCTAGCAGACTTTAAACACAAGCTAACGACGCCATATCCGGATCTCTCGCGCTATTTTTCCAGAAGTTGCATGCAAATCAAGCACCAATCATACGGAAATCAACCATAATTAAACAGAAATTTGAGTGGTAGGTAAACAGAGATCTCCGATATCATGGTGGTGGGTTAACAAAAACAAAGTGCCATCGTGGGGAATTTCTAAGTGTCATCAAGCGGAAGGTAACGACACCTTAACCGCACCCCTTGCGTAAGTTTTCCACAAATTGCATGCAAATCAAGCATCAATCGTACGGAAATCAACTTTAATTAAAGAAAAATTTGGGTGGTAGGTTCACAGAGACCTCAGATATCATAGTGGTGGGTTAACAGGAACCACGTACCATCATGGTGAATTTTAAGCTGGCATCAAGGGGAACCTAACGACGCCTTAGCCGGATCCCTCGCGCAATTTTTCCAGAAGTTGCATGCAAATCAAGCACCAATCGTACGAAATTCAACTATAATTATAATTAAACAAAAATTTAGGTGGTAGGTTAACAGAGACCTCCGATATCGCAGTGGTGGGTTAACAGAAACCAAGTGCCATCATGGTGAGTTTCTAGCAGACTTTAAACACAAGCTAACGACACCATAGCCGGATCCCTCGCGCTATTTTTCCATAAGTTGCATGCAAATCAAGCACCAATCGTACGGAAATCCACCATAATTAAACAGAAATTTGAGTGTTAGGTAAACAGAGACCTACGATATCATGGTGGTGGGTTAACAGAAACAAAGTGCCATCGTTGGGAATTTCTAAGTGGCATCAAGCGGAAGCTGACGACACCTGAACCGCACCCCTTGCGTAAGTTTTCCACACTTTGCATGCAAATCAAGCACCAATCGTACGGAAATCAACTATAATTAATCCAAAATTTGGGCGGTAGGTTAACAGAGACCTCCGATATCACAGTGGTGGGTTAACAGAAACCAAGTGCCATCGTGGCGAGTTTCTAGCAGGCACCAAGAGGAAGCTAACGACACCTTAGCCGCATCCCTTGCGTAAGTTTTCCTCAATTTGCATGCAAATCAAGTACCAATCGTAAGGAAATCAACCATAATTAAACAAAAATTTGGGTGGTAGGTAAACAGAGACCTCCGATATCATGGTGGTGGGTTAACAGAAACAAAGTCCCATCGTAGTGTGTTTCTAGCAGGCATCAAGGGGAACCTAACGACGCCTTAGCCGGATCCCTCGCGCCATTTTTCCAGAAGTTGCTTGCAAATCAAGCACCAATCGTACGGAAATCAACCATAATTAATCCAAAATTTGGGCGGTAGGTTAACAGAGACCTCCGATATCACAGTGGTGGTTTAACAGAAACCAAGTGCCATCGTGGTGAGTTTCTAGCAGACTTTAAACACAAGCTAACGACACCATAGCCGGATCCCTCGCGCTATTTTTCCAGAAGTTGCATGCAAATCAAGCACCAATCGTACGGAAATCAACCATAATTAAACAGAAATTTGGGTGGTAGGCTAACAGACACCTCAGATATCATAGTGGTGGGTTAACAGGAACCACGTACCATCATGGTGAATTTCCAGCTGGCATGAAGCAGATGCTAACGACACCTTAGCCGGATCCCTCGCGTGATTTTTCCAGAAGTTGCATGCAAATCAAGCACAATTAAACATAAATTTGGGTGGTAGGTTAACAGAGACCTCCGATATCACAGTGGTGGGTTAACATAAACCAAGTGCCATCGTGGTGAGCTTCTAGAAGACTTTAAACACAAGCTAACGACACCTTAGCCGGGTCCCTCGCGCTATTTTTCCAGAAGTTGCATGCAACTCAAGCACCAATCGTACGGAAATCAACCATAATTAAACAGAAATTTGAGTGGTAGGTAAACAGAGATCTCCGATATCATGGTGGTGGGTTAACAGAAACAAAGTGCCATCGTGGGGAATTTCTAAGAGTCATCAAGCAGAAGGTAACGACACCTTAGCCGGATCTCTCGCGCTATTTTTCCAGAAGTTGCTTGCAAATCAAGCACCAACCGTACGGAAATCAACTATAATTATACAAAAATTTGGGTAGTAGGTTAACAGAGACTTTCGATATCATAGTGGTGGTTTAACGAAAACAGAGTGCCATCGTGGTGAGTTTCTAGCAGGCATTAAGGGGATGCTAACGACACCTTAGCCGGATCTCTCGCGTTATTTTTCCAGAAGTTGCTTGCAAATCAAGCACCAACCGTACGGAAATCAACTATAATTATACAAAAATTTGGGTAGTAGGTTAACAGAGACCTCCGATATCATAGTGGTGGTTTAACGAAAACCAAGTCCCATCGTAGTGTGTTTTTAGCAGGCATCAAGGGGAACCTAACGACGCCTTAGCCGGATCCCTCGCGCCATTTTTCCAGAAGTTGCTTGCAAATCAAGCACCAATCATACGGAAGTCAACCACAATTAAACCAAAATTTGGGTGGTAGGTAAACAGAGACCTCCGATATCATGGTGGTGGGTTAACAGAAACAAAGTGCCATCGTGGGGAATTTCTAAGTGGCATCAAGCGGAAGCAAACGACATCTTAGTCCCACCCCTTGCTTAAGTTTTCCACAAGTTGTATGCAAATCAAGCACCAATCGCTAGGAAATCAACCATAATTAAACAAAAATGTTTGGGGTAGGTTAACAGCGACCTCCGATATCTTAGTGGTGGGTTAACAGAAACCAAGTGCATTCATGGTGAGTTTTAAGCTGGCCTCAAGCGGATGCTAACGACACCTTAGCCGGATCCCTCGCGCAATTTTTCCAGAAGTTGCATGCAAATCAAGCACCAATCGTACGGAAATCAATTATAATTAAACAAAAATTTGGGTGGTAGGTTAACAGAGACCTCCGATATCATAGTGGTGGTTTAAGAAAAACCAAGTGCCATCGTGGTGAGTTTCTAGCAGGCATCAAGGGGAACCTAACGACGCCTTAGCCGGATCCCTGGCGCAATTTTTCCAGAAGTTGCTTGCAAATCAAGCACCAATCATACGGAAATCAACTATAATTATACAAAAATTTGGGTAGTAGGTTAACAGAGACCTCCGATATCATAGTGGTGGTTTAACGAAAACAAAGTGCCATCGTGGTGAGTTTCTAGCAGGCATCAAGGGGATGCTAACGACACCTTAGCCGGATCTCTCGCGTTATTTTTCCAGAAGTTGCTGGCAAATCAAGCACCAACCGTACGGAAATCAACTATAATTATACAAAAATTTGGGTAGTAGGTTAACAGAGACCTCCGATATCATTGTGGTGGGTTAACAGAAACCATGTGCCATCGTGGTGAGTTTCTAGCAGACTTTAAACACAAGCTAACGACGCCATATCCGGATCTCTCGCGCTATTTTTCCAGAAGTTGCATGCAAATCAAGCACCAATCATACGGAAATCAACCATAATTAAACAGAAATTTGAGTGGTAGGTAAACAGAGATCTCCGATATCATGGTGGTGGGTTAACAAAAACAAAGTGCCATCGTGGGGAATTTCTAAGTGTCATCAAGCGGAAGGTAACGACACCTTAACCGCACCCCTTGCGTAAGTTTTCCACAAATTGCATGCAAATCAAGCATCAATCGTACGGAAATCAACTATAATTAAAGAAAAATTTGGGTGGTAGGTTCACAGAGACCTCAGATATCATAGTGGTGGGTTAACAGGAACCACGTACCATCATGGTGAATTTTAAGCTGGCATCAAGGGGAACCTAACGACGCCTTAGCCGGATCCCTCGCGCAATTTTTCCAGAAGTTGCATGCAAATCAAGCACCAATCGTACGGAATTCAACTATAATTATAATTAAACAAAAATTTAGGTGGTAGGTTAACAGAGACCTCCGATATCGCAGTGGTGGGTTAACAGAAACCAAGTGCCATCATGGTGAGTTTCTAGCAGACTTTAAACACAAGCTAACGACACCATAGCCGGATCCCTCGCGCTATTTTTCCATAAGTTGCATGCAAATCAAGCACCAATCGTACGGAAATCCACCATAATTAAACAGAAATTTGAGTGTTAGGTAAACAGAGACCTACGATATCATGGTGGTGGGTTAACAGAAACAAAGTGCCATCGTTGGGAATTTCTAAGTGGCATCAAGCGGAAGCTGACGACACCTGAACCGCACCCCTTGCGTAAGTTTTCCACACTTTGCATGCAAATCAAGCACCAATCGTACGGAAATCAACCATAATTAATCCAAAATTTGGGCGGTAGGTTAACAGAGACCTCCGATATCACAGTGGTGGGTTAACAGAAACCAAGTGCCATCGTGGCGAGTTTCTAGCAGGCACCAAGAGGAAGCTAACGACACCTTAGCCGCATCCCTTGCGTAAGTTTTCCTCAATTTGCATGCAAATCAAGTACCAATCGTAAGGAAATCAACCATAATTAAACAAAAATTTGGGTGGTAGGTAAACAGAGACCTCCGATATCATGGTGGTGGGTTAACAGAAACAAAGTCCCATCGTAGTGTGTTTCTAGCAGGCATCAAGGGGAACCTAACGACGCCTTAGCCGGATCCCTCGCGCCATTTTTCCAGAAGTTGCTTGCAAATCAAGCACCAATCGTACGGAAATCAACCATAATTAATCCAAAATTTGGGCGGTAGGTTAACAGAGACCTCCGATATCACAGTGGTGGGTTAACAGAAACCAAGTGCCATCGTGGTGAGTTTCTAGCAGACTTTAAACACAAGCTAACGACACCATAGCCGGATCCCTCGCGCTATTTTTCCAGAAGTTGCATGCAAATCAAGCACCAATCGTACGGAAATCCACCATAATTAAACAGAAATTTGAGTGTTAGGTAAACAGAGACCTACGATATCATGGTGGTGGGTTAACAGAAACAAAGTGCCATCGTTGGGAATTTCTAAGTGGCATCAAGCGGAAGCTGACGACACCTGAACCGCACCCCTTGCGTAAGTTTTCCACACTTTGCATGCAAATCAAGCACCAATCGTACGGAAATCAACCATAATTAATCCAAAATTTGGGCGGTAGGTTAACAGAGACCTCCGATATCACAGTGGTGGGTTAACAGAAACCAAGTGCCATCGTGGCGAGTTTCTAGCAGGCACCAAGAGGAAGCTAACGACACCTTAGCCGCATCCCTTGCGTAAGTTTTCCTCAATTTGCATGCAAATCAAGTACCAATCGTAAGGAAATCAACCATAATTAAACAAAAATTTGGGTGGTAGGTAAACAGAGACCTCCGATATCATGGTGGTGGGTTAACAGAAACAAAGTGCCATCGTGGGAATTTCTAAGTGGCATCAAGCGGAAGCTAACGACACCTTAACCGCACCCCTTGCCTAAGTTTTCCACAAATTGCATGCAAATCAAGCACCAATCGTACGGAAATCAACCATAGTTAAACAGAAATTTGGGTGGTAGGTTAACAGAGACCTCCGATATCATTCTGGTGGTTTAACAGGAACCAAGTACCATCATGGTGAATTTCTAGCTGGCATCAAGATACGAACGATATTTTAACCGCACCCCTTGCGTAAGGTTTCACAAGTTGCATGCATATCAAGCACCGCTCGTACGGAAATCAACTATTATTAAACAAAAAGTTGGGTAGTAGGTTAACAGAGACCTCCGATATCATTGCGGTGGTTTAACAGAATCGAAGTGCCCCATGGTGAGTTTCTAGCAGGCATCAAGCGGAAGCTAACGACACCTTAGCCGGATCCCTCGCGTGATTTTTCCAGAAGTTGCATGCATATCAAGCACAATTAAACAGAAATTTGGGTGGTAGGTTAACAGAGACCTCCGATATCACAGTAGTGGGTTAACATAAACCAAGTGCCATCGTGGTGAGCTTCTAGCAGACTTTAAACTCAAGCTAACGACACCATAGCCGGGTCCCTCCCGCTATTTTTCCAGAAGTTGCATGCAAATCAAGCACCAATCGTACGGAAATCAACCATAATTAAACAGAAATTTGAGTGGTAGGTTAACAGAGACCTCCGATATCATTGCGGTGGTTTAACAGAATCGAAGTGCCCCATGGTGAGTTTCTAGCAGGCATCAAGCGGAAGCTAACGACACCTTAGCCGGATCCCTCGCGTGATTTTTCCAGAAGTTGCATGCATATCAAGCACAATTAAACAGAAATTTGGGTGGTAGGTTAACAGAGACCTCCGATATCACAGTAGTGGGTTAACATAAACCAAGTGCCATCGTGGTGAGCTTCTAGCAGACTTTAAACACAAGCTAACGACACCATAGCCGGGTCCCTCCCGCTATTTTTCCAGAAGTTGCATGCAAATCAAGCACCAATCGTACGGAAATCAACCATAATTAAACAGAAATTTGAGTGGTAGGTAAACAGAGATCTCCGATATCATGGTGGTGGGTTAACAGAAACAAAGTGCCATCGTGGGGAATTTCTGAGTGTCATCAAGCGGAAGGTAACGACACCTTAACCACACCCCTTGCGTAAGTTTTCCACAAATTGCATGCAAATCAAGCACCAATCGTTCGGAAATCAACTATAATTAAACAAAAATTTGGGTGGTAGGTTCACAGAGACCTCCGATATCATGGTGGTGGGTTAACAGGAACCACGTACCATCATGGTGAATTTCTAGCTGGCATCAAGCGGATGCTAACGACACCTTAGCCGGATCCCTCGCGCAATTTTTCTAGAAGTTGCATGCAAATCAAGCACCAATCGTACGGAAATCAACTATAATTAAACAAAAATTTGGGTGGTAGGTTTACAGAGACCTCCGATATCATAGTGGTGGGTTAACAGGAACCAAGTGCATTCATGGTGAGTTTCCAGTAGGCATCAAGAGGAAGCTAACGGCACCTTAGCCGGATCCCTCGCGCTATTTTTCCAGAAGTTGCATGCAAATCAAGCACCAATCGTACGGAAATCAACCATAATTAAACAGAAATTTGGGTGGTAGGTTAACAGAGACCTCCGATATCATAGTGGTGGGTTAACAGGAACCACGTACCATCATGGTGAATTTTAAGCTGGCATCAAGCGGATGCTAACGACACCTTAGCCGGATCCCTCGCGCAATTTTTCCAGAAGTTGCATGCAAATCAAGCACCAATCGTACGGAAATCAATTATAATTAAACAAAAATTTGGGTGGTAGGTTAACAGAGACCTCCGATATCATAGTGGTGGTTTAAGAAAAACCAAGTGCCATCGTGGTGAGTTTCTAGCAGGCATCAAGGGGAACCTAACGACGCCTTAGCCGGATCCCTGGCGCAATTTTTCCAGAAGTTGCTTGCAAATCAAGCACCAATCATACGGAAATCAACTATAATTATACAAAAATTTGGGTAGTAGGTTAACAGAGACCTCCGATATCATAGTGGTGGTTTAACGAAAACAAAGTGCCATCGTGGTGAGTTTCTAGCAGGCATCAAGGGGATGCTAACGACACCTTAGCCGGATCTCTCGCGTTATTTTTCCAGAAGTTGCTTGCAAATCAAGCACCAACCGTACGGAAATCAACTATAATTATACAAAAATTTGGGTAGTAGGTTAACAGAGACCTCCGATATCATTGTGGTGGGTTAACAGAAACCATGTGCCATCGTGGTGAGTTTCTAGCAGACTTTAAACACAAGCTAACGACGCCATATCCGGATCTCTCGCGCTATTTTTCCAGAAGTTGCATGCAAATCAAGCACCAATCATACGGAAATCAACCATAATTAAACAGAAATTTGAGTGGTAGGTAAACAGAGATCTCCGATATCATGGTGGTGGGTTAACAAAAACAAAGTGCCATCGTGGGGAATTTCTAAGTGTCATCAAGCGGAAGCTGACGACACCTGAACCGCACCCCTTGCGTAAGTTTTCCACAATTTGCATGCAAATCAAGCACCAATCGTACGGAAATCAACCATAATTAATCAAAAATTTGGGCGGTAGGTTAACAGAGACCTCCGATATCACAGTGGTGGGTTAACAGAAACCAAGTGCCATCGTGGCGAGTTTCTAGCAGGCACCAAGAGGAAGCTAACGACACCTTAGCCGCATCCCTTGCGTAAGTTTTCCTCAATTTGCATGCAAATCAAGTACCAATCGTAAGGAAATCAACCATAATTAAACAAAAATTTGGGTGGTAGGTAAACAGAGACCTCCGATATCATGGTGGTGGGTTAACAGAAACAAAGTGCCATCGTGGGAATTTCTAAGTGGCATCAAGCGGAAGCTAACGACACCTTAACCGCACCCCTTGCCTAAGTTTTCCACAAATTGCATGCAAATCAAGCACCAATCGTACGGAAATCAACCATAGTTAAACAGAAATTTGGGTGGTAGGTTAACAGAGACCTCCGATATCATTCTGGTGGTTTAACAGGAACCAAGTACCATCATGGTGAATTTCTAGCTGGCATCAAGCGGAAGCTAACGATATTTTAACCGCACCCCGTGCGTAAGGTTTCACAAGTTGCATGCATATCAAGCACCGCTCGTACGGAAATCAACTATAATTAAACAAAAAGTTGGGTAGTAGCTTAACAGAGACCTCCGATATCATTGCGGTGGTCTAACAGAATCGAAGTGCCCCACGGTGAGTTTCTAGCAGGCATCAAGCGGAAGCTAACGACACCTTAGCCGGATCCCTCGCGTGATTTTTCCAGAAGTTGCATGCATATCAAGCACAATTAAACAGAAATTTGGGTGGTAGGTTAACAGAGACCTCCGATATCACAGTAGTGGGTTAACATAAACCAAGTGCCATCGTGGTGAGCTTCTAGCAGACTTTAAACACAAGCTAACGACACCATAGCCGGGTCCCTCCCGCTATTTTTCCAGAAGTTGCATGCAAATCAAGCACCAATCGTACGGAAATCAACCATAATTAAACAGAAATTTGAGTGGTAGGTAAACAGAGATCTCCGATATCATGGTGGTGGGTTAACAGAAACAAAGTGCCATCGTGGGGAATTTCTGAGTGTCATCAAGCGGAAGGTAACGACACCTTAACCGCACCCCTTGCGTAAGTTTTCCACAAATTGCATGCAAATCAAGCACCAATCGTACGGAAATCAACTATAATTAAACAAAAATTTGGGTGGTAGGTTCACAGAGACCTCCGATATCATGGTGGTGGGTTAACAGGAACCACGTACCATCATGGTGAATTTCTAGCTGGCATCAAGCGGATGCTAACGACACCTTAGCCGGATCCCTCGCGCAATTTTTCCAGAAGTTGCATGCAAATCAAGCACCAATCGTACGGAAATCAACTATAATTAAACAAAAATTTGGGTGGTAGGTTTACAGAGACCTCCGATATCATAGTGGTGGGTTAACAGGAACCAAGTGCATTCATGGTGAGTTTCCAGTAGGCATCAAGAGGAAGCTAACGGCACCTTAGCCGGATCCCTCGCGCTATTTTTCCAGAAGTTGCATGCAAATCAAGCCCCAATCGTACGGAAATCAACCATAATTAAACAGAAATTTGGGTGGTAGGTTAACAGAGACCTCCGATATCATAGTGGTGGGTTAACAGGAACCACGTACCATCATGGTGAATTTTAGCTGGCATCAAGCGGATGCTAACGACACCTTAGCCGGATCCCTCGCGCAATTTTTCCAGAAGTTGCATGCAAATCAAGCACCAATCGTACGGAAATCAATTATAATTAAACAAAAATTTGGGTGGTAGGTTAACAGAGACCTCCGATATCATAGTGGTGGTTTAAGAAAAACCAAGTGCCATCGTGGTGAGTTTCTAGCAGGCATCAAGGGGAACCTAACGACGCCTTAGCCGGATCCCTCGCGCAATTTTTCCAGAAGTTGCTTGCAAATCAAGCACCAATCATACAGAAATCAACTATAATTATACAAAAATTTGGGTAGTAGGTTAACAGAGACCTCCGATATCATAGTGGTGGTTTAACGAAAACAAAGTGCCATCGTGGTGAGTTTCTAGCAGGCGTCAAGGGGATGCTAACGACACCTTAGCCGGATCTCTCGCGTTATTTTTCCAGAAGTTGCTTGCAAATCAAGCACCAACCGTACGGAAATCAACTATAATTATACAAAAATTTGGGTAGTAGGTTAACAGAGACCTCCGATATCATTGCGGTGGGTTAACAGAAACCATGTGCCATCGTGGTGAGTTTCTAGCAGACTTTATCATCATCATCATGGTGAATTTTAAGCTGGCATCAAGGGGAACCTAACGACGCCTTAGCCGGATCCCTCGCGCAATTTTTCCAGAAGTTGCATGCAAATCAAGCACCAATCGTACGGAATTCAACTATAATTATAATTAAACAAAAATTTAGGTGGTAGGTTAACAGAGACCTCCGATATCATAGTAGTGGGTTAACAGAAACCAAGTGCATTCATGGTGAGTTTCTAGTAGGCATCAAGAGGAAGCTAACGACAACATATCCGGATCCCTCGCGCTATTTTTCCAGAAGTTGCATGCAAATCAAGCACAATTAAACAGAAATTTGGGTGGTAGGTTAACAGAGCACCATAATTAAACAGAAATTTGAGTGGTAGGTAAACAGAGATCTCCGATATCATGGTGGTGGGTTAACAGAAACAAAGTGCCATCGTGGGGAATTTCTAAGAGTCATCAAGCAGAAGGTAACGACACCTTAGCCGGATCTCTCGCGCTATTTTTCCAGAAGTTGCTTGCAAATCAAGCACCAACCGTACGGAAATCAACTATAATTATACAAAAATTTGGGTAGTAGGTTAACAGAGACCTCCGATATCATAGTGGTGGTTTAACGAAAACAAAGTGCCATCGTGGTGAGTTTCTAGCAGGCATCAAGGGGATGCTAACGACACCTTAGCCGGATTTCTCGCGTTATTTTTCCAGAAGTTGCTTGCAAATCAAGCACCAACCGTACGGAAATCAACTATAATTATACAAAAATTTGGGTAGTAGGTTAACAGAGACCTCCAATATCATCGTTGTGGTTTAACGAAAACCAAGTCCCATCGTGGTGAGTTTCTAGCAGGCATCAAGGGGAACCTAACGACGCCTTAGCCGGATCCCTCGCGCAATTTTTCCAGAAGTGGCTTGCAAATCAAGCATTAATCGTACGGAAATCAACCACAATTAAACCAAAATTTGGGTGGTAGGTCAACAGAGACCTCCGATATCATGGTGGTGGGTTAACAGAAACAAAGGTCCATCGTGGGGGATTTCTAAGTGGCATCAAGCGGAAGCAAACGACATCTTAGTCCCAACCGTACGGAATTCAACTATAATTATAATTAAACAAAAATTTGGGTGGTAGGTTAACAGAGACCTCCGATATCATAGTAGTGGGTTAACAGAAACCAAGTGCATTTATGGTGAGTTTCTAGTAGGCATCAAGAGGAAGCTAACGACACCATAGCCGGATCCCTCGCGCTATTTTTCCAGAAGTTGCTTGCAAATCAAGCACCAATCATACGGAAATCAACCACAATTAAACCAAAATTTGGGTGGTCGGTTAACAGAGCCCTCCGATATCATACTGGTGGGTTAACAGGAAACAAGTACCATCATGGTGAATTTCTAGCTGGCATCAAGCGGAAGATAACGATATTTTAACCGCACCCCTTGCGTAAGGTTTCCACAAGTTGCATGCATTTCAAGCACCGCTCGTACGGAAATCAACTATAATTAAACAAAAAGTTGACTAGTAGGTTAACAGAGACCTCCGATATCATAGTAGTGGGTTAACAGAAACCAAGTGCATTTGTGGTGAGTTTCTAGCAGGCATCAAGCGGAAGCTAACGACACCTTAGCCGGATCCCTCGCGTGATTTTTCCAGAAGTTGCATGCATATCAAGCACAATTAAACAGAAATTTGGGTGGTAGGTTAACAGAGACCTCCGATATCACAGTAGTGTGTTAACATAAACCAAGTGCCATCGTGGTGGGCTTCTAGCAGACTTTAAACACAAGCTAACGACACCATAGCCAGGTCCCTCCCGCTATTTTTCCAGAAGTTGCATGCAAATCAAGCACCAATCGTACGGAAATCAACCATAATTAAACAGAAATTTGAGTGGTAGGTAAACAGAGATCTCCGATATCATGGTGGTGGGTTAACAGAAACAAAGTGCCATCGTGGGGAATTTCTAAGTGTCATCAAGCGGAAGGTAACGACACCTTAACCGCACCCCTTGCGTAAGTTTTCCACAAATTGCATGCAAATCAAGCACCAATCGTACGGAAATCAACTATAATTAAACAAAAATTTGGGTGGTAGGTTCAAAGAGACCTCCGATATCATAGTGGTGGGTTAACAGGAACCACGTACCATCATGGTGAATTTCTAGCTGGCATCAAGCGGATGCTAACGACACCTTAGCCGGATCCCTCGCGCAATTTGTCCAGAAGTTGCATGCAAATCAAGCACCAATCGTACGGAAATCAACTATAATTAAACAAAAATTTGGGTGGTAGGTTTACAGAGACCTCCGATATCATAGTGGTGGGTTAACAGGAACCAAGTGCATTCATGGTGAGTTTCCAGTAGGCATCAAGAGGAAGCTAACGGCACCTTAGCCGGATCCCTCGCGCTATTTTTCCAGAAGTTGCATGCAAATCAAGCACCAATCGTACGGAAATCAACAATAATTAAACAGAAATTTGGGTGGTAGGTTAACAGAGACCTCCGATATCATAGTGGTGGGTTAACAGGAACCACGTACCATCATGGTGAATTTTAAGCTGGCATCAAGCGGATGCTAACGACACCTTAGCCGGATCCCTCGCGCAATTTTTCCAGAAGTTGCATGCAAATCAAGCACCAATCGTACGGAAATCAATTATAATTAAACAAAAATTTGGGTGGTAGGTTAACAGAGACCTCCGATATCATAGTGGTGGTTTAAGAAAAACCAAGTGCCATCATGGTGAGTTTCTAGCAGGCATCAAGGGGAACCTAACGACGCCTTAGCCGGATCCCGCGCGCAATTTTTCCAGAAGTTGCTTGCAAATCAAGCACCAATCATACGGAAATCAACCACAATTAAGCCAAAATTTGGGTGGTCGGTTAACAGAGACCTCCGATATCATTGTGGTGGGTTAACAGAAACCATGTGCCATCGTGGTGAGTTTCTAGCAGACTTTAAACACAAGCTAACGACGCCATAGCCGGATCTCTCGCGCTATTTTTCCAGAAGTTGCTTGCAAATCAAGCACCAACCGTACGGAATTCAACTATAATTATAATTAAACAAAAATTTGGGTGGTAGGTTAACAGAGACCTCCGATATCATAGTAGTGGGTTAACAGAAACCAAGTGCATTCATGGTGAGTTTCTAGTAGGCATCAAGAGGAAGCTAACGACACCATAGCCGGATCCCTCGCGCTATTTTTCCAGAAGTTGCTTGCAAATCAAGCACCAATCATACGGAAATCAACCACAATTAAGCCAAAATTTGGGTGGTCGGTTAACAGAGACCTCCGATATCATTGTGGTGGGTTAACAGAAACCATGTGCCATCGTGGTGAGTTTCTAGCAGACTTTAAACACAAGCTAACGACGCCATAGCCGGATCTCTCGCGCTATTTTTCCAGAAGTTGCATGCATATCAAGCACCGCTCGTACGGAAATCAACTATAATTAAACAAAAAATTGGGTAGTAGGTTAACAGAGACCTCCGATATCATTGCGGTGGTTTAACAGAAACGAATAGCCATCATGGTGAGTTTCTAGCAGGCATCAAGCGGAAGCTAACGACACCTTAGCCGGATCCCTCGCGCAATTTTTCCAGAAGTTGCATGCAAATCAAGCACTATTAAACAGAAATTTGGGTGGTAGGTTAACAGAGACCTTCGATATCACAGTGGTGGGTTAACAGAAACCATGTGCCATCATGGTGAGTTTCTAGCAGACTTTAAACACAAGCTAACGACACCATAGCCGGATCCCTCGCGCTATTTTTCCAGAAGTTGCATGCAAATCAAGCACGAATCGTACGGAAATCCACCATAATTAAACAGAAATTTGAGTGTTAGGTAAACAGAGACCTACGATATCATGGTGGTGGGTTAACAGAAACAAAGTGCCATCGTTGGGAATTTCTAAGTGGCATCAAGCGGAAGCTGACGACACCTGAACCGCACCCCTTGCGTAAGTTTTCCACAATTTGCATGCAAATCAAGCACCAATCGTACGGAAATCAACCATAATTAATCCAAAATTTGGGCGGTAGGTTAACAGAGACCTCCGATATCACAGTGGTGGGTTAACAGAAACCAAGTGCCATCGTGGCGAGTTTCTAGCAGGCACCAAGAGGAAGCTAACGACACCTTAGCCGCATCCCTTGCGTAAGTTTTCCTCAATTTGCATGCAAATCAAATACCAATCGTAAGGAATTCAACCATAATTAAACAAAAATTTGGGTGGTAGGTAAACAGAGACCTCCGATATCATGGTGGTGGGTTAACAGAAACAAAGTGCCATCGTGGGAATTTCTAAGTGGCATCAAGCGGAAGCTAACGACACCTTAACCGCACCCCTTGCCTAAGTTTTCCACAAATTGCATGCAAATCAAGCACCAATCGTACGGAAATCAACCATAGTTAAACAGAAATTTGGGTGGTAGGTTAACAGAGACCTCCGATATCATTCTGGTGGTTTAACAGGAACCAAGTACCATCATGGTGAAATTCTAGCTGGCATCAAGCGGAAGCTAACGATATTTTAACCGCACCCCTTGCGTAAGGTTTCACAAGTTGCATGCATATCAAGCACCGCTCGTACGGAAATCAACTATAATTAAACAAAAAGTTGGGTAGTAGGTTAACAGAGACCTCCGATATCATTGCGGTGGTTTAACAGAAACGAAGTGCCCCATGGTGAGTTTCTAGCAGGCATCAAGCGGAAGCTAAGGACACCTTAGCCGGATCCCTCGCGTGATTTTTCCAGAAGTTGCATGCATATCAAGCACAATTAAAAAGAAATTTGGGTGGTAGGTTAACAGAGACCTCCGATATCACAGTAGTGGGTTAACATAAACCAAGTGCCATCGTGGTGAGCTTCTAGCAGACTTTAAACACAAGCTAACGACACCATAGCCGGGTCCCTCCCGCTATTTTTCCAGAAGTTGCATGCAAATCAAGCACCAATCGTACGGAAATCAACCATAATTAAACAGAAATTTGAGTGGTAGGTAAACAGAGATCTCCGATATCATGGTGGTGGGTTAACAGAAACAAAGTGCCATCGTGGGGAATTTCTGAGTGTCATCAAGCGGAAGGTAACGACACCTTAACCGCACCCCTTGCGTAAGTTTTCCACAAATTGCATGCAAATCAAGCACCAATCGTACGGAAATCAACTATAATTAAACAAAAATTTGAGTGGTAGGTTCACAGAGACCTCCGATATCATGGTGGTGGGTTAACAGGAACCACGTACCATCATGGTGAATTTCTAGCTGGCATCAAGAGGAAGCTAACGGCACCTTAGCAGGATCTTTCGCGCTATTTTTCCAGAAGTTGCATGCAAATCAAGCACCAATCGTACGGAAATCAACCATAATTAAACAGAAATTTGGGTGGTAGGTTAACAGAGACCTCCGATATCATAGTGGTGGGTTAACAGGAACCACGTACCATCATGGTGAATTTTAAGCTGGCATCAAGGGGAACCTACCGACGCCTTAGCCGGATCCCTCGCGCAATTTTTCCAGAAGTTGCTTGCAAATCAAGCACCAATCATACGGAAATCAACCACAATTAAGCCAAAATTTGGGTGGTCGGTTAACAGAGACCTCCGACATCATTGTGGTGGGTTAACAGAAACCATGTGCCATCGTGGTGAGTTTCTAGCAGACTTTAAACACAAGCTCACGACGCCATAGCCGGATCTCTCGCGCTATTTTTCCAGAAGTTGCTTGCAAATCAAGCACCAACCGTACGGAATTCAACTATAATTATAATTAAACAAAAATTTGGGTGGTAGGTTAACAGAGACCTCCGATATCATAGTAGTGGGTTAACAGAAACCAAGTGCATTCATGGTGAGTTTCTAGTAGGCATCAAGAGGAAGCTAACGACAACATAGCCGGATCCCTCGCGCTATTTTTCCAGAAGTTGCATGCAAATCAAGCACCAATCGTACGGAAATCAACCATAATTAAACAGAAATTTGAGTGGTAGGTAAACAGAGATCTCCGATATCATGGTGGTGGGTTAACAAAAACAAAGTGCCATCGTGGGGAATTTCTAAGTGTCATCAAGCGGAAGGTAACGAAACCTTAACCGCACCCCTTGCGTAAGTTTTCCACAAATTGCATGCAAATCAAGCACCAATCGTACGGAAATCAACTATAATTAAACAGAAATTTGAGTGGTAGGCAAACAGAGATCTCCGATATCATGGTGTTGGGTTAACAAAAACAAAGTGCCATCGTGGTGAGTTTCTAGCAGACTTTAAACACAAGCTAACGACGCCATAGCCGGATCTCTCGCGCTATTTTTCCAGAAGATGCATGCAAATCAAGCACCAATCGTACGGAAATCAACTATAATTAAACAAAAATTTGGGAGGTAGGTTTACAGAGACCTCCGATATCATAGTGGTGGGTTAACAGGAACCAAGTGCATTCATGGTGAGTTTCCAGTAGGCATCAAGAGGAAGCTAACGGCACCCTAGCAGGATCTCTCGCGCTATTTTTCCAGAAGTTGCATGCAAATCAAGCACCAATCATACGGAAATCAACCACAATTAAGCCAAAATTTGGGTGGTCGGTTAACAGAGACCTCCGATATCATTGTGGTGGGTTAACAGAAACCAAGTGCCATCGTGGTGAGTTTCTAGCAGACTTTAAACACAAGCTAACGACGCCATAGCCGGATCTCTCGCGCTATTTTTCCAGAAGTTGCATGCAAATCAGGCACCAATCGTACGGAAATCAACAATAATTAAACAGAAATTTGAGTGGTAGGTAAACAGAGATCTCCGATATCATGGTGGTGGGTTAACAAAAACAAAGTGCCATCGTGGGGAATTTCTAAGTGTCATCAAGCGGAAGGTAACGACACCTTAACCGCACCCCTTGCGTAAGTTTTCCTCAGATATCATAGTGGTGGGTTAACAGGAACCACCATAATTAAACAGAAATTTGAGTGGTAGGTAAACAGAGATCTCCGATATCATGGTGGTGGGTTAACAGAAACAAAGTGCCATCGTGGGGAATTTCTAAGAGTCATCAAGCAGAAGGTAACGACACCTTAGCCGGATCTCTCGCGCTATTTTTCCAGAAGTTGCTTGCAAATCAAGCACCAACCGTACGGAAATCAACTATAATTATACAAAAATTTGGGTAGTAGGTTAACAGAGACCTCCGATATCATAGTGGTGGTTTAACGAAAACAAAGTGCCATCGTGGTGAGTTTCTAGCAGGCATCAAGGGGATGCTAACGACACCTTAGCCGGATCTCTCGCGTTATTTTTCCAGAAGTTGGTTGCAAATCAAGCACCAACCGTACGGAAATCAACTATAATTATACAAAAATCATAGTTGTGGTTTAACGAAAACCAAGTCCCATCGTGGTGAGTTTCTAGCAGGCATCAAGGGGAACCTAACGACGCCTTAGCCGGATCCCTCGCGCAATTTTTCCAGAAGTGGCTTGCAAATCAAGCATTAATCATACGGAAATCAACCACAATTAAACCAAAATTTGGGTGGTAGGTAAACAGAGACCTCCGATATCATGGTGGTGGGTTAACAGAAACAAAGTGCCATCGTGGGGGATTTCTAAGTGGCATCATGCGGAAGCAAACGACATCTTAGTCCCAACCGTACGGAATTCAACTATAATTATATTTAAACAAAAATTTGGGTGGTAGGTTAGCAGAGACCTCCGATATCATAGTAGTGAGTTAACAGAAACCAAGTGCATTCATGGTGAGTTTCTAGTAGGCATCAAGAGGAAGCTAACGACACCATAGCCGGATCCCTCGCGCTATTTTTCCAGAAGTTGCTTGCAAATCAAGCACCAATCATACGGAAATCAACCACAATTAAGCCAAAATTTGGGTGGTCGGTTAACAGAGACCTCCGATATCATAGTGGTGGGTTAACAGGAAACAAGTACCATCATGGTGAATTTCTAGCTGGCATCAAGCGGAAGCTAACGATATTTTAACCGCACCCCTTGCGTAAGGTTTCCACAAGTTGCATGCATATCAAGCACCGCTCGTACGGAAATCAACTATAATTAAACAAAAAGTTGGGTAGTAGGTTAACAGAGACCTCCGATATCATTGCGGTGGTTTAACAGAAACGAAGTGCCCCATGGTGAGTTTCTAGCAGGCATCAAGCGGAAGCTAACGACACCTTAGCCGGATCCCTCGCGTGATTTTTCCAGAAGTTGCATGCATATCAAGCACAATTAAACAGAAATTTGGGTGGTAAGTTAACAGAGACCTCCGATATCACAGTAGTGGGTTAACATAAACCAAGTGCCACCGTGGTGAGCTTCTAGCAGACTTTAAACACAAGCTAACGACACCATAGCCAGGTCCCTCCCGCTATTTTTCCAGAAGTTGCATGCAAATCAAGCACCAATCGTACGGAAATCAACCATAATTAAACAGAAATTTGAGTGGTAGGTAAACAGAGATCTCCGATATCATGGTGGTGGGTTAACAGAAACAAAGTGCCATCGTGGGGAATTTCTAAGTGTCATCAAGCGGAAGGTAACGACACCTTAACCGCACCCCTTGCGTAAGTTTTCCACAAATTGCATGCAAATCAAGCACCAATCGTACGGAAATCAACTATAATTAAACAAAAATTTGGGTGGTAGGTTCACAGAGACCTCCGATATCATAGTGGTGGGTTAACAGGAACCACGTACCATCATGGTGAATTTCTAGCTGGCATCAAGCGGATGCTAACGACACCTTAGCCGGATCCCTCGCGCAATTTTTCCAGAAGTTGCATGCAAATCAAGCACCAATCGTACGAAAATCAACTATAATTAAACAAAAATTTGGGTGGTAGGTTTACAGAGACCTCCGATATCATAGTGGTGGGTTAACAGGAACCAAGTGCATTCATGGTGAGTTTCCAGTAGGCATCAAGAGGAAGCTAACGGCACCTTAGCCGGATCCCTCGCGCTATTTTTCCAGAAGTTGCATGCAAATCAAGCACCAATCGTACGGAAATCAACCATAATTAAACAGAAATTTGGGTGGTCGGTTAACAGAGACCTCCGATATCATTGTGGTGGGTTAACAGAAACCATGTGCCATCGTGGTGAGTTTCTAGCAGACTTTAAACACAAGCTAACGACGCCATAGCCGGATCTCTCGCGCTATTTTTCCAGAAGTTGCATGCAAATCAGGCACCAATCGTACGGAAATCAACAATAATTAAACAGAAATTTGAGTGGTAGGTAAACAGAGATCTCCGATATCATGGTGGTGGGTTAACAAAAACAAAGTGCCATCGTGGGGAATTTCTAAGTGTCATCAAGCGGAAGGTAACGACACCTTAACCGCACCCCTTGCGTAAGTTTTCCTCAGATATCATAGTGGTGGGTTAACAGGAACCACCATAATTAAACAGAAATTTGAGTGGTAGGTAAACAGAGATCTCCGATATCATGGTGGTGGGTTAACAGAAACAAAGTGCCATCGTGGGGAATTTCTAAGAGTCATCAAGCAGAAGGTAACGACACCTTAGCCGGATCTCTCGCGCTATTTTTCCAGAAGTTGCTTGCAAATCAAGCACCAACCGTACGGAAATCAACTATAATTATACAAAAATTTGGGTAGTAGGTTAACAGAGACCTCCGATATCATAGTGGTGGTTTAACGAAAACAAAGTGCCATCGTGGTGAGTTTCTAGCAGGCATCAAGGGGATGCTAACGACACCTTAGCCGGATCTCTCGCGTTATTTTTCCAGAAGTTGGTTGCAAATCAAGCACCAACCGTACGGAAATCAACTATAATTATACAAAAATCATAGTTGTGGTTTAACGAAAACCAAGTCCCATCGTGGTGAGTTTCTAGCAGGCATCAAGGGGAACCTAACGACGCCTTAGCCGGATCCCTCGCGCAATTTTTCCAGAAGTGGCTTGCAAATCAAGCATTAATCATACGGAAATCAACCACAATTAAACCAAAATTTGGGTGGTAGGTAAACAGAGACCTCCGATATCATGGTGGTGGGTTAACAGAAACAAAGTGCCATCGTGGGGGATTTCTAAGTGGCATCATGCGGAAGCAAACGACATCTTAGTCCCAACCGTACGGAATTCAACTATAATTATATTTAAACAAAAATTTGGGTGGTAGGTTAGCAGAGACCTCCGATATCATAGTAGTGAGTTAACAGAAACCAAGTGCATTCATGGTGAGTTTCTAGTAGGCATCAAGAGGAAGCTAACGACACCATAGCCGGATCCCTCGCGCTATTTTTCCAGAAGTTGCTTGCAAATCAAGCACCAATCATACGGAAATCAACCACAATTAAGCCAAAATTTGGGTGGTCGGTTAACAGAGACCTCCGATATCATAGTGGTGGGTTAACAGGAAACAAGTACCATCATGGTGAATTTCTAGCTGGCATCAAGCGGAAGCTAACGATATTTTAACCGCACCCCTTGCGTAAGGTTTCCACAAGTTGCATGCATATCAAGCACCGCTCGTACGGAAATCAACTATAATTAAACAAAAAGTTGGGTAGTAGGTTAACAGAGACCTCCGATATCATTGCGGTGGTTTAACAGAAACGAAGTGCCCCATGGTGAGTTTCTAGCAGGCATCAAGCGGAAGCTAACGACACCTTAGCCGGATCCCTCGCGTGATTTTTCCAGAAGTTGCATGCATATCAAGCACAATTAAACAGAAATTTGGGTGGTAAGTTAACAGAGACCTCCGATATCACAGTAGTGGGTTAACATAAACCAAGTGCCACCGTGGTGAGCTTCTAGCAGACTTTAAACACAAGCTAACGACACCATAGCCAGGTCCCTCCCGCTATTTTTCCAGAAGTTGCATGCAAATCAAGCACCAATCGTACGGAAATCAACCATAATTAAACAGAAATTTGAGTGGTAGGTAAACAGAGATCTCCGATATCATGGTGGTGGGTTAACAGAAACAAAGTGCCATCGTGGGGAGTTTCTAAGTGTCATCAAGCGGAAGGTAACGACACCTTAACCGCACCCCTTGCGTAAGTTTTCCACAAATTGCATGCAAATCAAGCACCAATCGTACGGAAATCAACTATAATTAAACAAAAATTTGGGTGGTAGGTTCACAGAGACCTCCGATATCATAGTGGTGGGTTAACAGGAACCACGTACCATCATGGTGAATTTCTAGCTGGCATCAAGCGGATGCTAACGACACCTTAGCCGGATCCCTCGCGCAATTTTTCCAGAAGTTGCATGCAAATCAAGCACCAATCGTACGGAAATCAACTATAATTAAACAAAAATTTGGGTGGTAGGTTTACAGAGACCTCCGATATCATAGTGGTGGGTTAACAGGAACCAAGTGCATTCATGGTGAGTTTCCAGTAGGCATCAAGAGGAAGCTAACGGCACCTTAGCCGGATCCCTCGCGCTATTTTTCCAGAAGTTGCATGCAAATCAAGCACCAATCGTACGGAAATCAACCATAATTAAACAGAAATTTGGGTGGTAGGTTAACAGAGACCTCCGATATCATAGTGGTGGGTTAACAGGAACCACGTACCATCATGGTGAATTTTAAGCTGGCATCAAGCGGATGCTAACGACACCTTAGCCGGATCCCTCGCGCAATTTTTCCAGAAGTTGCATGCAAATCAAGCACCAATCGTACGGAAATCAATTATAATTAAACAAAAATTTGGGTGGTAGGTTAACAGAGACCTCCGATATCATAGTGGTGGTTTAAGAAAAACCAAGTGCCATCGTGGTGAGTTTCTAGCAGGCATCAAGAGGAACCTAACGACGCCTTAGCCGGATCCCGCGCGCAATTTTTCCAGAAGTTGCTTGCAAATCAAGCACCAATCATACGGAAATCAACCACAATTAAGCCAAAATTTGGGTGGTCGGTTAACAGAGACCTCCGATATCATTGTGGTGGGTTAACAGAAACCATGTGCCATCGTGGTGAGTTTCTAGCAGACTTTAAACACAAGCTAACGACGCCATAGCCGGATCTCTCGCGCTATTTTTCCAGAAGTTGCTTGCAAATCAAGCACCAACCGTACGGAATTCAACTATAATTATAATTAAACAAAAATTTGGGTGGTAGGTTAACAGAGACCTCCGATATCATAGTAGTGGGTTAACAGAAACCAAGTGCATTCATGGTGAGTTTCTAGTAGGCATCAAGAGGAAGCTAACGACACCATAGCCGGATCCCTCGCGCTATTTTTCCAGAAGTCGCTTGCAAATCAAGCACCAACCGTACGGAATTCAACTATAATTATAATTAAACAAAAATTTGGGTGGTAGGTTAACAGAGACCTCCGATATCATAGTAGTGGGTTAACAGAAACCAAGTGCATTCATGGTCAGTTTCTAGTAGGCATCAAGAGGAAGCTAGCGACACCATAGCCGGATCCCTCGCGCTATTTTTCCAGAAGTTGCTTGCAAATCAAGCACCAATCATACGGAAATCAACCACAATTAAGCCAAAATTTGGGTGGTCGGTTAACAGAGACCTCCGATATCATTGTGGTGGGTTAACAGAAACCATGTGCCATCGTGGTGAGTTTCTAGCAGACTTTAAACACAAGCTAACGACGCCATAGCCGGATCTCTCGCGCTATTTTTCCAGAAGTTGCATGCAAATCAAGCACCAATCGTACGGAAATCAACCATAATTAAACAGAAATTTGAGTGGTAGGTAAACAGAGATCTCCGATATCATGGTGGTGGGTTAACAAAAACAAAGTGCCATCGTGGGGAATTTCTAAGTGTCATCAAGCGGAAGGTAACGACACCTTAACCGCACCCCTTGCGTAAGTTTTCCACAAATTGCATGCAAATCAAGCACCAATCGTACGGAAATCAACTATAATTAAACAAAAATTTGGGTGGTAGGTTCACAGAGACCTCAGATATCATAGTGGTGGGTTAACAGGAACCACGTACCATCATGGTGAATTTTAAGCTGCATCAAGGGGAACCTAACGACGCCTTAGCCGGATCCCTCGCGCAATTTTTCCAGAAGTTGCATGCAAATCAAGCACCAATCATACGGAAATCAACCACAATTAAGCCAAAATTTGGGTGGTCGGTTAACAGAGACCTCCGATATCATAGTGGTGGGTTAACAGGAACCACGTACCATCATGGTGAATTTCTAGCTGGCATCAAGCGGATGCTAACGACACCTTAGCCGGATCTCTCGCGCTATTTTTCCAGAAGTTGCTTGCAAATCAAGCACCAACCGTACGGAATTCAACTATAATTATAATTAAACAAAAATTTGGGTGGTAGGTTAACAGAGACCTCCGATATCATAGTAGTGGGTTAACAGAAACCAAGTGCATTCATGGTCAGTTTCTAGTAGGCATCAAGAGGAAGCTAGCGACACCATAGCCGGATCCCTCGCGCTATTTTTCCAGAAGTTGCTTGCAAATCAAGCACCAATCATACGGAAATCAACCACAATTAAGCCAAAATTTGGGTGGTCGGTTAACAGAGACCTCCGATATCATAGTGGTGGGTTAACAGGAACCACGTACCATCATGGTGAATTTCTAGCTGGCATCAAGCGGATGCTAACGACACCTTAGCCGGATCCCTCGCGCAATTTTTCCAGAAGTTGCATGCAAATCAAGCACCAATCGTACGGAAATCAACTATAATTAAACAAAAATTTGGGTGGTAGGTTTACAGAGACCTCCGATATCATAGTGGTGGGTTAACAGGAACCAAGTGCATTCATGGTGAGTTTCCAGTAGGCATCAAGAGGAAGCTAACGGCACCTTAGCCGGATCCCTCGCGCTATTTTTCCAGAAGTTGCATGCAAATCAAGCACCAATCGTACGGAAATCAACCATAATTAAACAGAAATTTGGGTGGTCGGTTAACAGAGACCTCCGATATCATTGTGGTGGGTTAACAGAAACCATGTGCCATCGTGGTGAGTTTCTAGCAGACTTTAAACACAAGCTAACGACGCCATAGCCGGATCTCTCGCGCTATTTTTCCAGAAGTTGCATGCAAATCAGGCACCAATCGTACGGAAATCAACAATAATTAAACAGAAATTTGAGTGGTAGGTAAACAGAGATCTCCGATATCATGGTGGTGGGTTAACAAAAACAAAGTGCCATCGTGGGGAATTTCTAAGTGTCATCAAGCGGAAGGTAACGACACCTTAACCGCACCCCTTGCGTAAGTTTTCCTCAGATATCATAGTGGTGGGTTAACAGGAACCACCATAATTAAACAGAAATTTGAGTGGTAGGTAAACAGAGATCTCCGATATCATGGTGGTGGGTTAACAGAAACAAAGTGCCATCGTGGGGAATTTCTAAGAGTCATCAAGCAGAAGGTAACGACACCTTAGCCGGATCTCTCGCGCTATTTTTCCAGAAGTTGCTTGCAAATCAAGCACCAACCGTACGGAAATCAACTATAATTATACAAAAATTTGGGTAGTAGGTTAACAGAGACCTCCGATATCATAGTGGTGGTTTAACGAAAACAAAGTGCCATCGTGGTGAGTTTCTAGCAGGCATCAAGGGGATGCTAACGACACCTTAGCCGGATCTCTCGCGTTATTTTTCCAGAAGTTGGTTGCAAATCAAGCACCAACCGTACGGAAATCAACTATAATTATAGAAAAATCATAGTTGTGGTTTAACGAAAACCAAGTCCCATCGTGGTGAGTTTCTAGCAGGCATCAAGGGGAACCTAACGACGCCTTAGCCGGATCCCTCGCGCAATTTTTCCAGAAGTGGCTTGCAAATCAAGCATTAATCATACGGAAATCAACCACAATTAAACCAAAATTTGGGTGGTAGGTAAACAGAGACCTCCGATATCATGGTGGTGGGTTAACAGAAACAAAGTGCCATCGTGGGGGATTTCTAAGTGGCATCATGCGGAAGCAAACGACATCTTAGTCCCAACCGTACGGAATTCAACTATAATTATATTTAAACAAAAATTTGGGTGGTAGGTTAGCAGAGACCTCCGATATCATAGTAGTGAGTTAACAGAAACCAAGTGCATTCATAGTGAGTTTCTAGTAGGCATCAAGAGGAAGCTAACGACACCATAGCCGGATCCCTCGCGCTATTTTTCCAGAAGTTGCTTGCAAATCAAGCACCAATCATACGGAAATCAACCACAATTAAGCCAAAATTTGGGTGGTCGGTTAACAGAGACCTCCGATATCATAGTGGTGGGTTAACAGGAAACAAGTACCATCATGGTGAATTTCTAGCTGGCATCAAGCGGAAGCTAACGATATTTTAACCGCACCCCTTGCGTAAGGTTTCCACAAGTTGCATGCATATCAAGCACCGCTCGTACGGAAATCAACTATAATTAAACAAAAAGTTGGGTAGTAGGTTAACAGAGACCTCCGATATCATTGCGGTGGTTTAACAGAAACGAAGTGCCCCATGGTGAGTTTCTAGCAGGCATCAAGCGGAAGCTAACGACACCTTAGCCGGATCCCTCGCGTGATTTTTCCAGAAGTTGCATGCATATCAAGCACAATTAAACAGAAATTTGGGTGGTAAGTTAACAGAGACCTCCGATATCACAGTAGTGGGTTAACATAAACCAAGTGCCACCGTGGTGAGCTTCTAGCAGACTTTAAACACAAGCTAACGACACCATAGCCAGGTCCCTCCCGCTATTTTTCCAGAAGTTGCATGCAAATCAAGCACCAATCGTACGGAAATCAACCATAATTAAACAGAAATTTGAGTGGTAGGTAAACAGAGATCTCCGATATCATGGTGGTGGGTTAACAGAAACAAAGTGCCATCGTGGGGAATTTCTAAGTGTCATCAAGCGGAAGGTAACGACACCTTAACCGCACCCCTTGCGTAAGTTTTCCACAAATTGCATGCAAATCAAGCACCAATCGTACGGAAATCAACTATAATTAAACAAAAATTTGGGTGGTAGGTTCACAGAGACCTCCGATATCATAGTGGTGGGTTAACAGGAACCACGTACCATCATGGTGAATTTCTAGCTGGCATCAAGCGGATGCTAACGACACCTTAGCCGGATCCCTCGCGCAATTTTTCCAGAAGTTGCATGCAAATCAAGCACCAATCGTACGGAAATCAACTATAATTAAACAAAAATTTGGGTGGTAGGTTTACAGAGACCTCCGATATCATAGTGGTGGGTTAACAGGAACCAAGTGCATTCATGGTGAGTTTCCAGTAGGCATCAAGAGGAAGCTAACGGCACCTTAGCCGGATCCCTCGCGCTATTTTTCCAGAAGTTGCATGCAAATCAAGCACCAATCGTACGGAAATCAACCATAATTAAACAGAAATTTGGGTGGTAGGTTAACAGAGACCTCCGATATCATAGTGGTGGGTTAACAGGAACCACGTACCATCATGGTGAATTTTAAGCTGGCATCAAGCGGATGCTAACGACACCTTAGCCGGATCCCTCGCGCAATTTTTCCAGAAGTTGCATGCAAATCAAGCACCAATCGTACGGAAATCAATTATAATTAAACAAAAATTTGGGTGGTAGGTTAACAGAGACCTCCGATATCATAGTGGTGGTTTAAGAAAAACCAAGTGCCATCGTGGTGAGTTTCTAGCAGGCATCAAGAGGAACCTAACGACGCCTTAGCCGGATCCCGCGCGCAATTTTTCCAGAAGTTGCTTGCAAATCAAGCACCAATCATACGGAAATCAACCACAATTAAGCCAAAATTTGGGTGGTCGGTTAACAGAGACCTCCGATATCATTGTGGTGGGTTAACAGAAACCATGTGCCATCGTGGTGAGTTTCTAGCAGACTTTAAACACAAGCTAACGACGCCATAGCCGGATCTCTCGCGCTATTTTTCCAGAAGTTGCTTGCAAATCAAGCACCAACCGTACGGAATTCAACTATAATTATAATTAAACAAAAATTTGGGTGGTAGGTTAACAGAGACCTCCGATATCATAGTAGTGGGTTAACAGAAACCAAGTGCATTCATGGTGAGTTTCTAGTAGGCATCAAGAGGAAGCTAACGACACCATAGCCGGATCCCTCGCGCTATTTTTCCAGAAGTCGCTTGCAAATCAAGCACCAACCGTACGGAATTCAACTATAATTATAATTAAACAAAAATTTGGGTGGTAGGTTAACAGAGACCTCCGATATCATAGTAGTGGGTTAACAGAAACCAAGTGCATTCATGGTCAGTTTCTAGTAGGCATCAAGAGGAAGCTAGCGACACCATAGCCGGATCCCTCGCGCTATTTTTCCAGAAGTTGCTTGCAAATCAAGCACCAATCATACGGAAATCAACCACAATTAAGCCAAAATTTGGGTGGTCGGTTAACAGAGACCTCCGATATCATTGTGGTGGGTTAACAGAAACCATGTGCCATCGTGGTGAGTTTCTAGCAGACTTTAAACACAAGCTAACGACGCCATAGCCGGATCTCTCGCGCTATTTTTCCAGAAGTTGCATGCAAATCAAGCACCAATCGTACGGAAATCAACCATAATTAAACAGAAATTTGAGTGGTAGGTAAACAGAGATCTCCGATATCATGGTGGTGGGTTAACAAAAACAAAGTGCCATCGTGGGGAATTTCTAAGTGTCATCAAGCGGAAGGTAACGACACCTTAACCGCACCCCTTGCGTAAGTTTTCCACAAATTGCATGCAAATCAAGCACCAATCGTACGGAAATCAACTATAATTAAACAAAAATTTGGGTGGTAGGTTCACAGAGACCTCAGATATCATAGTGGTGGGTTAACAGGAACCACGTACCATCATGGTGAATTTTAAGCTGCATCAAGGGGAACCTAACGACGCCTTAGCCGGATCCCTCGCGCAATTTTTCCAGAAGTTGCATGCAAATCAAGCACCAATCGTACGGAATTCAACTATAATTATAATTAAACAAAAATTTAGGTGGTAGGTTAACAGAGACCTCCGATATCATAGTAGTGGGTTAACAGAAACCAAGTGCATTCATGGTGAGTTTCTAGTAGGCATCAAGAGGAAGCTAACGACAACATAGCCGGATCCCTCGCGCTATTTTTCCAGAAGTTGCATGCAAATCAAGCACAATTAAACAGAAATTTGGGTGGTAGGTTAACAGAGCACCATAATTAAACAGAAATTTGAGTGGTAGGTAAACAGAGATCTCCGATATCATGGTGGTGGGTTAACAGAAACAAAGTGCCATCGTGGGGAATTTCTAAGAGTCATCAAGCAGAAGGTAACGACACCTTAGCCGGATCTCTCGCGCTATTTTTCCAGAAGTTGCTTGCAAATCAAGCACCAACCGTACGGAAATCAACTATAATTATACAAAAATTTGGGTAGTAGGTTAACAGAGACCTCCGATATCATAGTGGTGGTTTAACGAAAACAAAGTGCCATCGTGGTGAGTTTCTAGCAGGCATCAAGCGGATGCTAACGACACCTTAGCCGGATCTCTCGCGTTATTTTTCCAGAAGTTGGTTGCAAATCAAGCACCAACCGTACGGAAATCAACTATAATTATACAAAAATCATAGTTGTGGTTTAACGAAAACCAAGTCCCATCGTGGTGAGTTTCTAGCAGGCATCAAGGGGAACCTAACGACGCCTTAGCCGGATCCCTCGCGCAATTTTTCCAGAAGTGGCTTGCAAATCAAGCATTAATCATACGGAAATCAACCACAATTAAACCAAAATTTGGGTGGTAGGTAAACAGAGACTTCCGATATCATGGTGGTGGGTTAACAGAAACAAAGTGCCATCGTGGGGGATTTCTAAGTGGCATCATGCGGAAGCAAACGACATCTTAGTCCCAACCGTACGGAATTCAACTATAATTATATTTAAACAAAAATTTGGGTGGTAGGTTAGCAGAGACCTCCGATATCATAGTGTTGAGTTAACAGAAACCAAGTGCATTCATGGTGAGTTTCTAGTAGGCATCAAGAATAAACTAACGACACCATAGCCGGATCCCTCGCGCTATTTTTCCAGAAGTTGCTTGCAAATCAAGCACCAATCATACGGAAATCAACCACAATTAAGCCAAAATTTGGGTGGTCGGTTAACAGAGACCTCCGATATCATAGTGGTGGGTTAACAGGAAACAAGTACCATCATGGTGAATTTCTAGCTGGCATCAAGCGGAAGCTAACGATATTTTAACCGCACCCCTTGCGTAAGGTTTTCACAAGTTGCATGCATATCAAGCACCGCTCGTACGGAAATCAACTATAATTAAACAAAAAGTTGGGTAGTAGGTTAACAGAGACCTCCGATATCATTGCGGTGGTTTAACAGAAACGAAGTGCCCCATGGTGAGTTTCTAGCAGGCATCAAGCGGAAGCTAACGACACCTTAGCCGGATCCCTCGCGTGATTTTTCCAGAAGTTGCATGCATATCAAGCACAATTAAACAGAAATTTGGGTGGTAAGTTAACAGAGACCTCCGATATCACAGTAGTGGGTTAACATAAACCAAGTGCCACCGTGGTGAGCTTCTAGCAGACTTTAAACACAAGCTAACGACACCATAGCCAGGTCCCTCCCGCTATTTTTCCAGAAGTTGCATGCAAATCAAGCACCAATCGTACGGAAATCAACCATAATTAAACAGAAATTTGAGTGGTAGGTAAACAGAGATCTCCGATATCATGGTGGTGGGTTAACAGAAACAAAGTGCCATCGTGGGGAATTTCTAAGTGTCATCAAGCGGAAGGTAACGACACCTTAACCGCACCCCTTGCGTAAGTTTTCCACAAATTGCATGCAAATCAAGCACCAATCGTACGGAAATCAACTATAATTAAACAAAAATTTGGGTGGTAGGTTCACAGAGACCTCCGATATCATAGTGGTGGGTTAACAGGAACCACGTACCATCATGGTGAATTTCTAGCTGGCATCAAGCGGATGCTAACGACACCTTAGCCGGATCCCTCGCGCAATTTTTCCAGAAGTTGCATGCAAATCAAGCACCAATCGTACGGAAATCAACTATAATTAAACAAAAATTTGGGTGGTAGGTTTACAGAGACCTCCGATATCATAGTGGTGGGTTAACAGGAACCAAGTGCATTCATGGTGAGTTTCCAGTAGGCATCAAGAGGAAGCTAACGGCACCTTAGCCGGATCCCTCGCGCTATTTTTCCAGAAGTTGCATGCAAATCAAGCACCAATCGTACGGAAATCAACCATAATTAAACAGAAATTTGGGTGGTAGGTTAACAGAGACCTCCGATATCATAGTGGTGGGTTAACAGGAACCACGTACCATCATGGTGAATTTTAAGCTGGCATCAAGCGGATGCTAACGACACCTTAGCCGGATCCCTCGCGCAATTTTTCCAGAAGTTGCATGCAAATCAAGCACCAATCGTACGGAAATCAATTATAATTAAACAAAAATTTGGGTGGTAGGTTAACAGAGACCTCCGATATCATAGTGGTGGTTTAAGAAAAACCAAGTGCCATCGTGGTGAGTTTCTAGCAGGCATCAAGAGGAACCTAACGACGCCTTAGCCGGATCCCGCGCGCAATTTTTCCAGAAGTTGCTTGCAAATCAAGCACCAATCATACGGAAATCAACCACAATTAAGCCAAAATTTGGGTGGTCGGTTAACAGAGACCTCCGATATGATTGTGGTGGGTTAACAGAAACCATGTGCCATCGTGGTGAGTTTCTAGCAGACTTTAAACACAAGCTAACGACGCCATAGCCGGATCTCTCGCGCTATTTTTCCAGAAGTTGCTTGCAAATCAAGCACCAACCGTACGGAATTCAACTATAATTATAATTAAACAAAAATTTGGGTGGTAGGTTAACAGAAACCTCCGATATCATAGTAGTGGGTTAACAGAAACCAAGTGCATTCATGGTGAGTTTCTAGTAGGCATCAAGAAGAAGCTAACGACACCATAGCCGGATCCCTCGCGCTATTTTTCCAGAAGTCGCTTGCAAATCAAGCACCAATCATACGGAAATCAACCACAATTAAACCAAAATTTGGGTGGTAGGTAAACAGAGACCTCCGATATCATGGTGGTGGGTTAACAGAAACAAAGTGCCATCGTGGGGGATTTCTAAGTGGCATCAAGCGGAAGCAAACGTCATCTTAGTCCCACCCCTTGCTTAAGTTTTCCACAAGTTGTATGCAAATAAAGCACCAATCGCTAGGAAATCAACCATAATTAAACAAAAATTTGGGGGGTAGGTTAACAGAGACCTCCGATATCTTAGTGGTGGGTTAACAGAAACCAAGTGCATTCATGGTGAGTTTCTAGTAGGCATCAAGAGGAAGCTAACGACACCTCAGCCGGATCCCTTGCGCTATTTTTCCAGAAGTTGCATGCATATCAAGCACCGCTCGTACGGAAATCAACTATAATTAAACAAAAAATTGGGTAGTAGGTTAACAGAGACCTCCGATATCATTGCGGTGGTTTAACAGAAACGAATAGCCATCATAGTGAGTTTCTAGCAGGCATCAAGCGGAAGCTAACGACACCTTAGCGGGATCCCTCGCGCAATTTTTCCAGAAGTTGCATGCAAATCAAGCACTATTAAACAGAAATTTGGGTGGTAGGTTAACAGAGACCTCCGATATCATTGTGGTGGGTTAACCGAAACCATGTGCCATCGTGGTGAGTTTCTAGCAGACTTTAAACACAAGCTAACGACGCCATAGCCGGATCTCTCGCGCTATTTTTCCAGAAGTTGCATGCAAATCAGGCACCAATCGTACGGAAATCAACAATAATTAAACAGAAATTTGAGTGGTAGGTAAACAGAGATCTCCGATATCATGGTGGTGGGTTAACAGAAACAAAGTGCCATCGTGGGGAATTTCTAAGTGTCATCAAGCGGAAGGTAACGACACCTTAACCGCACCCCTTGCGTAAGTTTTCCACAAATTGCATGCAAATCAAGCACCAATCGTACGGAAATCAACTATAATTAAACAAAAATTTGGGTGGTAGGTCCACAGAGACCTCAGATATCATAGTGGTGGGTTAACGAAAACAAAGTGCCATCGTGGTGAGTTTCTAGCAGGCATCAAGGGGATGCTAACGACACTTTAGCCGGATCTCTCGCGTTATTTTTCCAGAAGTCGCTTGCAAATCAAGCACCAACCGTACGGAAATCAACTATAGTTATACAAAAATTTGGGTAGTAGGTTAACAGAGACCTCCGATATCATAGTGGTGGTTTAACGAAAACCAAGTCCCATCGTGGTGAGTTTCTAGCAGGCATCAAGGGGAACCTAACGACGCCTTAAACGGATCCCTCGCGCAATTTTTCCAGAAGTGGCTCGCAAATCAAGCACCAATCATACGGAAATCAACCACAATTAAACCAAAATTTGGGTGGTAGGTAAACAGAGACCTCCGATATCATGGTGGTGGGTTAACAGAAACAAAGTGCTATCGTGGGGGATTTCTAAGTGGCATCAAGCGGAAGCAAACGACATCTTAGTCCCACCCCTTGCTTAAGTTTTCCACAAGTTGTATGCAAATCAAGCACCAATCGCTAGGAAATCAACCATAATTAAACAAAAATTTGGGGGGTAGGTTAACAGAGACCTCCGATATCTTAGTGGTGGGTTAACAGAAACCAAGTGCATTCATGGTGAGTTTCTAGTAGGCATCAAGAGGAAGCTAACGACACCTTAGCCGGATCCATTGCGCTATTTTTCCAGAAGTTGCATGCATATCAAGCACCGCTCGTACGGAAATCAACTATAATTAAACAAAAAATTGGGTAGTAGGTTAACAGAGACCTCCGATATCATTGCGGTGGTTTAACAGAAACGAATAGCCATCATAGTGAGTTTCTAGCAGGCATCAAGCGGAAGCTAACGACACCTTAGCCGGATCCCTCGCGCAATTTTTCCAGAAGTTGCATGCAAATCAAGCACTATTAAACAGAAATTTGGGTGGTAGGTTAACAGAGGCCTCCGATATCACAGTGGTGGGTTAACAGAAACCAAGTGCCATCGTGGTGAGTTTCTAGCAGACTTTAACCACAACCTAACGACACCATAGCCGGATCCCTCGCGCTTTTTGTCCAGAAGTTATATGCAAATCAAGCACCAATCGTACGCAAATCAACCATAATTAAACAGAAATTTGAGTGTTAGTTAAACAGAGACCTACGATACCATGGTGGTGGGTTAACAGAAACAAAGTGCCATCGTTGGGAATTTCTAAGTGGCATCAAGCGGAAGCTAACGACACCTGAACCGCACCCCTTGCGTAAGTTTTCCACAATTTGCATGCAAATCAAGCACCAATCGTACGGAAATCAACCATAATTAATCCAAAATTTGGGTGGTAGGTTAACAGAGGCCTCCCATATCACAGTGATGGGTTAACAGAAACCAAGTGCCATCGTGGCGAGTTTCTAGCAGGCACCAAGAGGAAGCTAACGACACCTTAGCCCCATCCCTTGCGTAAGTTTTCCTCAATTTGCATGCAAATCAAGTACCAATCGTAAGGAAATCAACCATAATTAAACAAAAATTTGGGTGGTAGGTAAACAGAGACCTCCGATATCATGGTGGTTGGTTAACAGAAACAAAGTGCCATCGTGGGAATTTCTAAGTGGCATCAAGCGGAAGATAACGACACCTTAACCGCACCCCTTGCCTAAGTTTTCCAGAAGTTGCATGCAAATCAAGCACCAATCGTACGGAAATCAACCATAATTAAACAGAAATTTGAGTGGTAGGTAAACAGAGATCTCCGATATCATAGTGGTGGGTTAACAGAAACAAAGTGCCATCGTGGGGAATTTCTAAGTGTCATCAAGCGGAAGGTAACGACACCTTAACCGCACCCCTTGCGTAAGTTTTCCACAAATTGCATGCAAATCAAGCACCAATCGTACGGAAATCAACTATAATTAAACAAAAATTTGGGTGGTAGGTTCACAGAGACCTCCGATATCATAGTGGTGGGTTAACAGGAACCACGTACCATCATGGTGAATTTCTAGCTGGCATCAAGCGGATGCTAACGACACCTTAGCCGGATCCCTCGCGCAATTTTTCCAGAAGTTGCATGCAAATCAAGCACCAATCGTACGGAAATCAACTATAATTAAACAAAAATTTGGGTGGTAGGTTTACAGAGACCTCCGATATCATAGTGGTGGGTTAACAGGAACCAAGTGCATTCATGGTGAGTTTCCAGTAGGCATCAAGAGGAAGCTAACGGCACCTTAGCCGGATCCCTCGCGCTATTTTTCCAGAAGTTGCATGCAAATCAAGCACCAATCGTACGGAAATCAACCATAATTAAACAGAAATTTGGGTGGTAGGTTAACAGAGACCTCCGATATCATAGTGGTGGGTTAACAGGAACCACGTACCATCATGGTGAATTTTAAGCTGGCATCAAGCGGATGCTAACGACACCTTAGCCGGATCCCTCGCGCAATTTTTCCAGAAGTTGCATGCAAATCAAGCACCAATCGTACGGAAATCAATTATAATTAAACAAAAATTTGGGTGGTAGGTTAACAGAGACCTCCGATATCATAGTGGTGGTTTAAGAAAAACCAAGTGCCATCGTGGTGAGTTTCTAGCAGGCATCAAGAGGAACCTAACGACGCCTTAGCCGGATCCCGCGCGCAATTTTTCCAGAAGTTGCTTGCAAATCAAGCACCAATCATACGGAAATCAACCACAATTAAGCCAAAATTTGGGTGGTCGGTTAACAGAGACCTCCGATATCATTGTGGTGGGTTAACAGAAACCATGTGCCATCGTGGTGAGTTTCTAGCAGACTTTAAACACAAGCTAACGACGCCATACCCGGATCTCTCGCGCTATTTTTCCAGAAGTTGCTTGCAAATCAAGCACCAACCGTACGGAATTCAACTATAATTATAATTAAACAAAAATTTGGGTGGTAGGTTAACAGAGACCTCCGATATCATAGTAGTGGGTTAACAGAAACCAAGTGCATTCATGGTGAGTTTCTAGTAGGCATCAAGAGGAAGCTAACGACACCATAGCCGGATCCCTCGCGCTATTTTTCCAGAAGTCGCTTGCAAATCAAGCACCAATCATACGGAAATCAACCACAATTAAGCCAAAATTTGGGTGGTCGGTTAACAGAGAAATCCGATATCATTGTGGTGGGTTAACCGAAACCATGTGCCATCGTGGTGAGTTTCTAGCAGACTTTAAACACAAGCTAACGACGCCATAGCCGGATCTCTCGCGCTATTTTTCCAGAAGTTGCATGCAAATCAAGCACCAATCGTACGGAAATCAACCATAATTAAACAGAAATTTGAGTGGTAGGTAAACAGAGATCTCCGATATCATGGTGGTGGGTTAACAGAAACAAAGTGCCATCGTGGGGGATTTCTAAGTGGCATCAAGCGGAAGCAAACGACATCTTAGTCCCACCCCTTGCTTAAGTTTTCCACAAGTTGTATGCAAATAAAGCACCAATCGCTAGGAAATCAACCATAATTAAACAAAAATTTGGGGGGTAGGTTAACAGAGACCTCCGATATCTTAGTGGTGGGTTAACAGAAACCAAGTGCATTCATGGTGAGTTTCTAGTAGGCATCAAGAGGAAGCTAACGACACCTCAGCCGGATCCCTTGCGCTATTTTTCCAGAAGTTGCATGCATATCAAGCACCGCTCGTACGGAAATCAACTATAATTAAACAAAAAATTGGGTAGTAGGTTAACAGAGACCTCCGATATCATTGCGGTGGTTTAACAGAAACGAATAGCCATCATAGTGAGTTTCTAGCAGGCATCAAGCGGAAGCTAACGACACCTTAGCCGGATCCCTCGCGCAATTTTTCCAGAAGTTGCATGCAAATCAAGCACTATTAAACAGAAATTTGGGTGGTAGGTTAACAGAGACCTCCGATATCATTGTGGTGGGTTAACCGAAACCATATGCCATCGTGGTGAGTTTCTAGCAGACTTTAAACACAAGCTAACGACGCCATAGCCGGATCTCTCGCGCTATTTTTCCAGAAGTTGCATGCAAATCAGGCACCAATCGTACGGAAATCAACAATAATTAAACAGAAATTTGAGTGGTAGGTAAACAGAGATCTCCGATATCATGGTGGTGGGTTAACAGAAACAAAGTGCCATCGTGGGGAATTTCTAAGTGTCATCAAGCGGAAGGTAACGACACCTTAACCGCACCCCTTGCGTAAGTTTTCCACAAATTGCATGCAAATCAAGCACCAATCGTACGGAAATCAACTATAATTAAACAAAAATTTGGGTGGTAGGTTCACAGAGACCTCAGATATCATAGTGGTGGGTTAACGAAAACAAAGTGCCATCGTGGTGAGTTTCTAGCAGGCATCAAGGGGATGCTAACGACACTTTAGCCGGATCTCTCGCGTTATTTTTCCAGAAGTCGCTTGCAAATCAAGCACCAACCGTACGGAAATCAACTATAGTTATACAAAAATTTGGGTAGTAGGTTAACAGAGACCTCCGATATCATAGTGGTGGTTTAACGAAAACCAAGTCCCATCGTGGTGAGTTTCTAGCAGGCATCAAGGGGAACCTAACGACGCCTTAGCCGGATCCCTCGCGCAATTTTTCCAGAAGTGGCTCGCAAATCAAGCACCAATCATACGGAAATCAACCACAATTAAACCAAAATTTGGGTGGTAGGTAAACAGAGACCTCCGATATCATGGTGGTGGGTTAACAGAAACAAAGTGCCATCGTGGGGGATTTCTAAGTGGCATCAAGCGGAAGCAAACGACATCTTAGTCCCACCCCTTGCTTAAGTTTTCCACAAGTTGTATGCAAATCAAGCACCAATCGCTAGGAAATCAACCATAATTAAACAAAAATTTGGGGGGTAGGTTAACAGAGACCTCCGATATCTTAGTGGTGGGTTAACAGAAACCAAGTGCATTCATGGTGAGTTTCTAGCAGGCATCAAGAGGAAGCTAACGACACCTTAGCCGGATCCATTGCGCTATTTTTCCAGAAGTTGCATGCATATCAAGCACCGCTCGTACGGAAATCAACTATAATTAAACAAAAAATTGGGTAGTAGGTTAACAGAGACCTCCGATATCATTGCGGTGGTTTAACAGAAACGAATAGCTATCATAGTGAGTTTCTAGCAGGCATCAAATCAAGCACTATTAAACAGAAATTTGGGTGGTAGGTTAACAGAGACCTCAGATATCATAGTGGTGGGTTAACGAAAACAAAGTGCCATCGTGGTGAGGTTCTAGCAGGCATCAAGGGGATGCTAACGACACTTTAGCCGGATCTCTCGCGTTATTTTTCCAGAAGTCGCTTGCAAATCAAGCACCAACCGTACGGAAATCAACTATAGTTATACAAAAATTTGGGTAGTAGGTTAACAGAGACCTCCGATATCATAGAGGTGGTTTAACGAAAACCAAGTCCCATCGTGGTGAGTTTCTAGCAGGCATCAAGGGGAACCTAACGACGCCTTAGCCGGATCCCTCGCGCTATTTTTCCAGAAGTTGCATGCAAATCAAGCACCAATCGTACGGAAATCAACCATAATTAAACAGAAATTTGGGTGGTAGGTTAACAGAGACCTCCGATATCATAGTGGTGGGTTAACAGGAACCACGTACCATCATGGTGAATTTTAAGCTGGCATCAAGCGGATGCTAACGACACCTTAGCCGGATCCCTCGCGCAATTTTTCCAGAAGTTGCATGCAAATCAAGCACCAATCGTACGGAAATCAATTATAATTAAACAAAAATTTGGGTGGTAGGTTAACAGAGACCTCCGATATCATAGTGGTGGTTTAAGAAAAACCAAGTGCCATCGTGGTGAGTTTCTAGCAGGCATCAAGGGGAACCTAACGACGCCTTAGCCGGATCCCTCGCGCTATTTTTCCAGAAGTTGCATGCAAATCAAGCACCAATCATACGGAAATCAACCACAATTAAGCCAAAATTTGGGTGGTCGGTTAACAGAGAAATCCGATATCATTGTGGTGGGTTAACCGAAACCATGTGCCATCGTGGTGAGTTTCTAGCAGACTTTAAGCACAAGCTAACGACGCCATAGCCGGATCTCTCGCGCTATTTTTCCAGAAGTTGCATGCAAATCAAGCACCAATCGTACGGAAATCAACCATAATTAAACAGAAATTTGAGTGGTAGGTAAACAGAGATCTCCGATATCATGGTGGTGGGTTAACAGAAACAAAGTGCCATCGTGGGAAATTTCTAAGTGCCATCAAGCGGAAGGTAACGACACCTTAACCGCACCCCTTGCGTAAGTTTTCCACAAATTGCATGCAAATCAAGCACCAATCGTACGGAAATCAACTATAATTAAACAAAAATTTGGGTGGTAGGTTCACAGAGACCTCAGATATCATAGTGGTGGGTTAACGAAAACAAAGTGCCATCGTGGTGAGTTTCTAGCAGGCATCAAGGGGATGCTAACGACACTTTAGCCGGATCTCTCGCGTTATTTTTCCAGAAGTCGCTTGCAAATCAAGCACCAACCGTACGGAAATCAACTATAGTTATACAAAAATTTGGGTAGTAGGTTAACAGAGACCTCCGATATCATAGTGGTGGTTTAACGAAAACCAAGTCCCATCGTGGTGAGTTTCTAGCAGGCATCAAGGGGAACCTAACGACGCCTTAGCCGGATCCCTCGCGCAATTTTTCCAGAGGTGGCTCGCAAATCAAGCACCAATCATACGGAAATCAACCACAATTAAACCAAAATTTGGGTGGTAGGTAAACAGAGACCTCCGATATCATGGTGGTGGGTTAACAGAAACAAAGTGCCATCGTGGGGGATTTCTAAGGGGCATCAAGCGGAAGCAAACGACATCTTAGTCCCACCCCTTGCTTAAGTTTTCCACAAGTTGTATGCAAATCAAGCACCAATCGCTAGGAAATCAACCATAATTAAACAAAAATTTGGGGGGTAGGTTAACAGAGACCTCCGATATCTTAGTGGTGGGTTAACAGAAACCAAGTGCATTCATGGTGAGTTTCTAGTAGGCATCAAGAGGAAGCTAACGACACCTTAGCCGGATCCATTGCGCTATTTTTCCAGAAGTTGCATGCATATCAAGCACCGCTCGTACGGAAATCAACTATAAATAAACAAAAAATTGGGTAGTAGGTTAACAGAGACCTCCGATATCATTGCGGTGGTTTAACAGAAACGAATAGCTATCATAGTGAGTTTCTAGCAGGCATCAAGCGGAAGCTAACGACACCTTAGCCGGATCCCTCGCGCAATTTTTCCAGAAGTTGCATGCAAATCAAGCACTATTAAACAGAAATTTGGGTGGTAGGTTAACAGAGACCTCAGATATCATAGTGGTGGGTTAACGAAAACAAAGTGCCATCGTGGTGAGTTTCTAGCAGGCATCAAGGGGATGCTAACGACACTTTAGCCGGATCTCTCGCGTTATTTTTCCAGAAGTCGCTTGCAAATCAAGCACCAACCGTACGGAAATCAACTATAGTTATACAAAAATTTGGGTAGTAGGTTAACAGAGACCTCCGATATCATAGTGGTGGTTTAACGAAAACCAAGTCCCATCGTGGTGAGTTTCTAGCAGGCATCAAGGGGAACCTAACGACGCCTTAGCCGGATCCCTCGCGCTATTTTTCCAGAAGTTGCATGCAAATCAAGCACCAATCGTACGGAAATCAACCATAATTAAACAGAAATTTGGGTGGTAGGTTAACAGAGACCTCCGATATCATAGTGGTGGGTTAACAGGAACCACGTACCATCATGGTGAATTTTAAGCTGGCATCAAGCGGATGCTAACGACACCTTAGCCGGATCCCTCGCGCAATTTTTCCAGAAGTTGCATGCAAATCAAACACCAATCGTACGGAAATCAATTATAATTAAACAAAAATTTGGGTGGTAGGTTAACAGAGACCTCCGATATCATAGTGGTGGTTTAAGAAAAACCAAGTGCCATCGTGGTGAGTTTCTAGCAGGCATCAAGGGGAACCTAACGACGCCTTAGCCGGATCCCTCGCGCTATTTTTCCAGAAGTTGCATGCAAATCAAGCACCAATCATACGGAAATCAACCACAATTAAGCCAAAATTTGGGTGGTCGGTTAACAGAGAAATCCGATATCATTGTGGTGGGTTAACCGAAACCATGTGCCATCGTGGTGAGTTTCTAGCAGACTTTAAACACAAGCTAACGACGCCATAGCCGGATCTCTCGCGCTATTTTTCCAGAAGTTGCATGCAAATCAAGCACCAATCGTACGGAAATCAACCATAATTAAACAGAAATTTGAGTGGTAGGTAAACAGAGATCTCCGATATCATGGTGGTGGGTTAACAGAAACAAAGTGCCATCGTGGGGAATTTCTAAGTGCCATCAAGCGGAAGGTAACGACACCTTAACCGCACCCCTTGCGTAAGTTTTCCACAAATTGCATGCAAATCAAGCACCAATCGTACGGAAATCAACTATAATTAAACAAAAATTTGGGTGGTAGGTTCACAGAGACCTCAGATATCATAGTGGTGGGTTAACGAAAACAAAGTGCCATCGTGGTGAGTTTCTAGCAGGCATCAAGGGGATGCTAACGACACTTTAGCCGGATCTCTCGCGTTATTTTTCCAGAAGTCGCTTGCAAATCAAGCACCAACCGTACGGAAATCAACAATAGTTATACAAAAATTTGGGTAGTAGGTTAACAGAGACCTCCGATATCATAGTGGTGGTTTAACGAAAACCAAGTCCCATCGTGGTGAGTTTCTAGCAGGCATCAAGGGGAACCTAACGACGCCTTAGCCGGATCCCTCGCGCAATTTTTCCAGAAGTGGCTCGCAAATCAAGCACCAATCATACGGAAATCAACCACAATTAAACCAAAATTTGGGTGGTAGGTAAACAGAGACCTCCGATATCATGGTGGTGGGTTAACAGAAACAAAGTGCCATCGTGGGGGATTTCTAAGTGGCATCAAGCGGAAGCAAACGACATCTTAGTCCCACCCCTTGCTTAAGTTTTCCACAAGTTGTATGCAAATAAAGCACCAATCGCTAGGAAATCAACCATAATTAAACAAAAATTTGGGGGGTAGGTTAACAGAGACCTCCGATATCTTAGTGGTGGGTTAACAGAAACCAAGTGCATTCATGGTGAGTTTCTAGTAGGCATCAAGAGGAAGCTAACGACACCTCAGCCGGATCCCTTGCGCTATTTTTCCAGAAGTTGCATGCATATCAAGCACCGCTCGTACGGAAATCAACTATAATTAAACAAAAAATTGGGTAGTAGGTTAACAGAGACCTCCGATATCATTGCGGTGGTTTAACAGAAACGAATAGCCATCATAGTGAGTTTCTAGCAGGCATCAAGCGGAAGCTAACGACACCTTAGCCGGATCCCTCGCGCAATTTTTCCAGAAGTTGCATGCAAATCAAGCACTATTAAACAGAAATTTGGGTGGTAGGTTAACAGAGACCTCCGATATCATTGTGGTGGGTTAACCGAAACCATGTGCCATCGTGGTGAGTTTCTAGCAGACTTTAAACACAAGCTAACGACGCCATAGCCGGATCTCTCGCGCTATTTTTCCAGAAGTTGCATGCAAATCAGGCACCAATCGTACGGAAATCAACAATAATTAAACAGAAATTTGAGTGGTAGGTAAACAGAGATCTCCGATATCATGGTGGTGGGTTAACAGAAACAAAGTGCCATCGTGGGGAATTTCTAAGTGTCATCAAGCGGAAGGTAACGACACCTTAACCGCACCCCTTGCGTAAGTTTTCCACAAATTGCATGCAAATCAAGCACCAATCGTACGGAAATCAACTATAATTAAACAAAAATTTGGGTGGTAGGTTCACAGAGACCTCAGATATCATAGTGGTGGGTTAACGAAAACAAAGTGCCATCGTGGTGGAGTTTCTAGCAGGCATCAAGGGGATGCTAACGACACTTTAGCCGGATCTCTCGCGTTATTTTTCCAGAAGTCGCTTGCAAATCAAGCACCAACCGTACGGAAATCAACTATAGTTATACAAAAATTTGGGTAGTAGGTTAACAGAGACCTCCGATATCATAGTGGTGGTTTAACGAAAACCAAGTCCCATCGTGGTGAGTTTCTAGCAGGCATCAAGGGGAACCTAACGACGCCTTAGCCGGATCCCTCGCGCAATTTTTCCAGAAGTGGCTCGCAAATCAAGCACCAATCATACGGAAACCAACCACAATTAAACCAAAATTTGGGTGGTAGGTAAACAGAGATCTCCGATATCATGGTGGTGGGTTAACAGAAACAAAGTGCCATCGTGGGGAATTTCTAAGTGCCATCAAGCGGAAGGTAACGACACCTTACCCGCACCCCTTGCGTAAGTTTTCCACAAATTGCATGCAAATCAAGCACCAATCGTACGGAAATCAACTATAATTAAACAAAAATTTGGGTGGTAGGTTCACAGAGACCTCAGATATCATAGTGGTGGGTTAACGAAAACAAAGTGCCATCGTGGTGAGTTTCTAGCAGGCATCAAGGGGATGCTAACGACACTTTAGCCGGATCTCTCGCGTTATTTTTCCAGAAGTCGCTTGCAAATCAAGCACCAACCGTACGGAAATCAACTATAGTTATACAAAAATTTGGGTAGTAGGTTAACAGAGACCTCCGATATCATAGTGGTGGTTTAACGAAAACCAAGTCCCATCGTGGTGAGTTTCTAGCAGGCATCAAGGGGAACCTAACGACGCCTTAGCCGGATCCCTCGCGCAATTTTTCCAGAAGTGGCTCGCAAATCAAGCACCAATCATACGGAAATCAACCACAATTAAACCAAAATTTGGGTGGTAGGTAAACAGAGACCTCCGATATCATGGTGGTGGGTTAACAGAAACAAAGTGCCATCGTGGGGGATTTCTAAGTGGCATCAAGCGGAAGCAAACGACATCTTAGTCCCACCCCTTCCTTAAGTTTTCCACAAGTTGTATGCAAATAAAGCACCAATCGCTAGGAAATCAACCATAATTAAACAAAAATTTGGGGGGTAGGTTAACAGAGACCTCCGATATCTTAGTGGTGGGTTAACAGAAACCAAGTGCATTCATGGTGAGTTTCTAGTAGGCATCAAGAGGAAGCTAACGACACCTCAGCCGGATCCCTTGCGCTATTTTTCCAGAAGTTGCATGCATATCAAGCACCGCTCGTACGGAAATCAACTATAATTAAACAAAAAATTGGGTAGTAGGTTAACAGAGACCTCCGATATCATTGCGGTGGTTTAACAGAAACGAATAGCCATCATAGTGAGTTTCTAGCAGGCATCAAGCGGAAGCTAACGACACCTTAGCCGGATCCCTCGCGCAATTTTTCCAGAAGTTGCATGCAAATCAAGCACTATTAAACAGAAATTTGGGTGGTAGGTTAACAGAGACCTCCGATATCATTGTGGTGGGTTAACCGAAACCATGTGCCATCGTGGTGAGTTTCTAGCAGACTTTAAACACAAGCTAACGACGCCATAGCCGGATCTCTCGCGCTATTTTTCCAGAAGTTGCATGCAAATCAGGCACCAATCGTACGGAAATCAACAATAATTAAACAGAAATTTGAGTGGTAGGTGAACAGAGATCTCCGATATCATGGTGGTGGGTTAACAGAAACAAAGTGCCATCGTGGGGAATTTCTAAGTGTCATCAAGCGGAAGGTAACGACACCTTAACCGCACCCCTTGCGTAAGTTTTTCCACAAATTGCATGCAAATCAAGCACCAATCGTACGGAAATCAACTATAATTAAACAAAAATTTGGGTGGTAGGTTCACAGAGACCTCAGATATCATAGTGGTGGGTTAACGAAAACAAAGTGCCATCGTGGTGAGTTTCTAGCAGGCATCAAGGGGATGCTAACGACACTTTAGCCGGATCTCTCGCGTTATTTTTCCAGAAGTCGCTTGCAAATCAAGCACCAACCGTACGGAAATCAACTATAGTTATACAAAAATTTGGGTAGTAGGTTAACAGAGACCTCCGATATCATAGTGGTGGTTTAACGAAAACCAAGTCCCATCGTGGTGAGTTTCTAGCAGGCATCAAGGGGAACCTAACGACGCCTTAGCCGGATCCCTCGCGCAATTTTTCCAGAAGTGGCTCGCAAATCAAGCACCAATCATACGGAAATCAACCACAATTAAACCAAAATTTGGGTGGTAGGTAAACAGAGACCTCCGATATCATGGTGGTGGGTTAACAGAAACAAAGTGCCATCGTGGGGGATTTCTAAGTGGCATCAAGCGGAAGCAAACGACATCTTAGTCCCACCCCTTGCTTAAGTTTTCCACAAGTTGTATGCAAATCAAGCACCAATCGCTAGGAAATCAACCATAATTAAACAAAAATTTGGGGGGTAGGTTAACAGAGACCTCCGATATCTTAGTGGTGGGTTAACAGAAACCAAGTGCATTCATGGTGAGTTTCTAGTAGGCATCAAGAGGAAGCTAACGACACCTTAGCCGGATCCCTTGCGCTATTTTTCCAGAAGTTGCATGCATATCAAGCACCGCTCGTACGGAAATCAACTATAATTAAACAAAAAATTGGGTAGTAGGTTAACAGAGACCTCCGATATCATTGCGGTGGTTTAACAGAAACGAATAGCCATCATAGTGAGTTTCTAGCAGGCATCAAGCGGAAGCTAACGACACCTTAGCCGGATCCCTCGCGCAATTTTTCCAGAAGTTTGCATGCAAATCAAGCACTATTAAACAGAAATTTGGGTGGTAGGTTAACAGAGACCTCCGATATCACAGTGGTGGGTTAACAGAAACCAAGTGCCATCGTGCTGAGTTTCTAGCAGACTTTAACCACAACCTAACGACACCATAGCCGGATCCCTCGCGCTTTTTGTCCAGAAGTTATATGCAAATCAAGCACCAATCGTACGCAAATCAACCATAATTAAACAGAAATTTGAGTGTTAGTTAAACAGAGACCTACGATATCATGGTGGTGGGTTAACAGAAACAAAGTGCCATCGTTGGGAATTTCTAAGTGGCACCAAGCGGAAGCTAACGACACCTGAACCGCACCCCTTGCGTAAGTTTTCCACAATTTGCATGCAAATCAAGCACCAATCGTACGGAAATCAACCATAATTAATCCAAAATTTGGGTGGTAGGTTAACAGAGGCCTCCGATATCACAGTGATGGGTTAACAGAAACCAAGTGCCATCGTGGCGAGTTTCTAGCAGGCACCAAGAGGAAGCTAACGACACCTTAGCCCCATCCCTTGCGTAAGCTTTCCACAATTTGCATGCAAATCAAGCACCAATCGTACGGAAATCAACCATAATTAATCCAAAATTTGGGTGGTAGGTTAACAGAGACCTCCGATATCACAGTAGTGGGTTAACATAAACCAAGTGCCATCGTGGTGAGCTTCTAGCAGACTTTAAACACAAGCTAACGACACCATAGCCAGGTCCCTCCCGCTATTTTTCCAGAAGTTGCATGCAAATCAAGCACCAATCGTACGGAAATCAACCATAATTAAACAGAAATTTGAGTGGTAGGTAAACAGAGATCTCCGATATCATGGTGGTGGGTTAACAGAAACAAAGTGCCATCGTGGGGAATTTCTAAGTGTCATCAAGCGGAAGGTAACGACACCTTAACCGCACCCCTTGCGTAAGTTTTCCACAAATTGCATGCAAATCAAGTACCAATCGTACGGAAATCAACTATAATTAAACAAAAATTTGGGTGGTAGGTTCACAGAGACCTCCGATATCATAGTGGTGGGTTAACAGGAACCACGTACCATCATGGTGAATTTCTAGCTGGCATCAAGCGGATGCTAACGACACCTTAGCCGGATCCCTCGCGCAATTTTTCCAGAAGTTGCATGCAAATCAAGCACCAATCGTACGGAAATCAACTATAATTAAACAAAAATTTGGGTGGTAGGTTTACAGAGACCTCCGATATCATAGTGGTGGGTTAACAGGAACCAAGTGCATTCATGGTGAGTTTCCAGTAGGCATCAAGAGGAAGCTAACGGCACCTTAGCCGGATCCCTCGCGCTATTTTTCCAGAAGTTGCATGCAAATCAAGCACCAATCGTACGGAAATCAACCATAATTAAACAGAAATTTGGGTGGTAGGTTAACAGAGACCTCCGATATCATAGTGGTGGGTTAACAGGAACCACGTACCATCATGGTGAATTTTAAGCTGGCATCAAGCGGATGCTAACGACACCTTAGCCGGATCCCTCGCGCAATTTTTCCAGAAGTTGCATGCAAATCAAGCACCAATCGTACGGAAATCAATTATAATTAAACAAAAATTTGGGTGGTAGGTTAACAGAGACCTCCGATATCATAGTGGTGGTTTAAGAAAAACCAAGTGCCATCGTGGTGAGTTTCTAGCAGGCATCAAGGGGAACCTAACGACGCCTTAGCCGGATCCCGCGCGCAATTTTTCCAGAAGTTGCTTGCAAATCAAGCACCAATCATACGGAAATCAACCACAATTAAGCCAAAATTTGGGTGGTCGGTTAACAGAGACCTCCGATATCATTGTGGTGGGTTAACAGGAACCATGTGCCATCGTGGTGAGTTTCTAGCAGACTTTAAACACAAGCTAACGACGCCATAGCCGGATCTCTCGCGCTATTTTTCCAGAAGTTGCTTGCAAACCAAGCACCAACCGTACGGAATTCAACTATAATTATAATTAAACAAAAATTTGGGTGGTAGGTTAACAGAGACCTCCGATATCATAGTAGTGGGTTAACAGAAACCACGTACCATCATGGTGAATTTTAAGCTGGCATCAAGGGGAACCTAACGACGCCTTAGCCGGATCCCTCGCGCAATTTTTCCAGAAGTTGCATGCAAATCAAGCACCAATCGTACGGAATTCAACTATAATTATAATTAAACAAAAATTTAGGTGTGTCATTTCTAAGTGTCATCAAGCGGAAGGTAACGACACCTTAACCGCACCCCTTGCGTAAGTTTTCCACAAATTGCTTGCAAATCAAGCACCAATCGTACGGAAATCAACTATAATTAAACAAAAATTTGGGTGGTAGGTTCACAGAGACCTCCGATATCATAGTGGTGGGTTAACAGGAACCACGTACCATCATGGTGAATTTCTAGCTGGCATCAAGCGGATGCTAACGACACCTTAGCCGGATCCCTCGCGCAATTTTTCCAGAAGTTGCATGCAAATCAAGCACCAATCGTACGGAAATCAACCATAATTAAACAGAAATTTGAGTGGTAGGTAAACAGAGATCTCCGATATCATGGTGGTGGGTTAACAGAAACAAAGTGCCATCGTGGGGAATTTCTAAGTGTCATCAAGCGAAAGTTAACGACACCTTAACCGCACCCCTTGCGTAAGTTTTCCACAAATTGCATGCAAATCAAGCACCAATCGTACGGAAATCAACTATAATTAAACAAAAATTTGGGTGGTAGGTTCACAGAGACCTCAGATATCATAGTGGTGGGTTAACAGGAACCACGTACCATCATGGTGAATTTTAAGCTGGCATCAAGGGGAACCTAACGACGCCTTAGCCGGATCCCTCGCGCAATTTTTCCAGAAGTTGCAGGCAAATCAAGCACCAATCGTACGGAATTCAACTATAATTATAATTAAACAAAAATTTAGGTGGTAGGTTAACAGACACCTCCGATATCATAGTAGTGGGTTAACAGAAACCAAGTGCATTCATGGTGAGTTTCTAGTAGGCATCAAGAGGAAGCTAACGGCACCATAGCCGGATCCCTCGCGCTATTTTTCCAGAAGTTGCATGCAAATCAAGCACAATTAAACAGAAATTTGGGTGGTAGGTTAACAGAGCACCATAATTAAACAGAAATTGGAGTGGTAGGTAAACAGAGATCTCCGATATCATGGAGGTGGGTTAACAGAAACAAAGCGCCATCGTGGGGAATTTCTAAGAGTCATCAAGCAGAAGGTAACGACACCTTAGCCGGATATCTCGCGCTATTTTGCCAGAAGTTGCTTGCAAATCAAGCACTAACCGTACGGAAATCAACTATAATTATCCAAAAATTTGGGTAGTAGGTTAACAGAGACCTCCGATATCATAGTGGTGGTTTAACGAAAACAAAGTGCCATCGTGGTGAGTTTCTAGCAGGCATCAAGGGGATGCTAACGACACCTTAGCCGGATCTCTCGCGTTATTTTTCCAGAAGTTGCTTGCAAATCAAGCACCAACCGTACGGAAATCAACTATAATTATACAAAAATTTGGGTAGACAGAGACCTCCGATATCAGAGTGGTGGTTTAACGAAAACCAAGTCCCATCGTGGTAAGTTTCTAGCAGGCATCAAGGGGAACCTAACGACGCCTTAGCCGGATCCCTGTCCCTATTTGTCCAGAAGTTGCATGCAAATCAAGCACCTATCGTACGGAAATCAACCATAATTAAACAGAAATTTGGGTGGTCGATTAACAGAGACCTCCGATATCATAGTGGTGGTTTAACGAAAACAAAGTGCCATCGTGGTGAGTTTCTAGCAGGCATCAAGGGGATGCTAACGACACCTTAGCCGGATCTCTCGCGTTATTTTTCCAGAAGTTGCTTGCAAATCAAGCACCAACCGTACGGAAATCAACTATAATTATACAAAAATTTGGGTAGTAGGTTAACAGAGACCTCCGATATCATTGGGTTGGTTTAACAGAAACGAATAGCCATCATAGTGAGTTTCTAGCAGGCATCAAGCGGAAGCTAACGACACCTTAGCCGGATCCCTCGCGCAATTTTTCCAGAAGTTGCATGCAAATCAAGCACTATTAAACAGAAATTTGGGTGGTAGGTTAACAGAGACCTCCGATATCACAGTGGTGGGTTAACAGAAACCAAGTGCCATCGTGGTGAGTTTCTAGCAGACTTTAACCATAACCTAACGACACCATAGCCGGATCCCTCGCGCTTTTTGTCCAGAAGTTATATGCAAATCAAGCACCAATCGTACGCAAATCAACCATAATTAAACAGAAATTTGAGTGTTAGTTAAACAGAGACCTAGGATATCATGGTGGTGGGTTAACAGAAACAAAGTGCCATCGTTGGGAATTTCTAAGTGGCATCAAGCGGAAGCTAACGACACTTGACCGCACCCCTTGCGTAAGTTTTCCACAATTTGCATGCAAATCAAGCACCAATCGTACGGAAATCAACCATAATTAATCCAAAATTTGGGGTGGTAGGTTAACAGAGGCCTCCGATATCACAGTGATGGGTTAACAGAAACCAAGTGCCATCGTGGCGAGTTTCTAGCAGGCACCAAGAGGAAGCTAACGACACCTTAGCCCCATCCCTTGCGTAAGTTTTCCTCAATTTGCATGCAAATCGAGTACCAATCGTAAGGAAATCAACCATAATTAAACAAAAATTTGGGGTGGTAGGTAAACAGAGACCTCCGATATAATGGTGGTGGGTTAACAGAAACAAAGTGCCATCGTGGGAATTTCTAAGTGGCATCAAGCGGAAGCTAACGACACCTTAACCGCACCCCTTGCCTAAGTTTTCCACAAATTGCATGCAAATCAAGCACCAATCGTAAGGAAATCAACCATAATTAAACAGAAATTTGGATGGTAGGTTAACAAAGACCTCCGATATCATTGTGGTGGTTTAACAGAAACCAAGTGCCATCGTGCTGAGTTTCTAGAAGGTATCAAGAGGAAGCTAACAACAACTTAGCCGGATCCGTCGCGCAATTTTTCCAGAAGTTGCTTGCAAATCAAGCACCAATCATACGGAAATCAACCACAATTAAGCCAAAATTTGGGTGGTCGGTTAACAGAGACCTCCGATATCATAGTGGTGGGTTAACAGGAAATAAGTACCATCATGGTGAATTTCTAGCTGGCATCAAGCGGAAGCTAACGATATTTTAACCGCACCCCTTGCGTAAGGTTTCCACAAGTTGCATGCATATCAAGCACCGCTCGTACGGAAATCAACTATAATTAAACAAAAAGTTGGGTAGTAGGTTAACAGAGACCTCCGATATCATTGCGGTGGTTTAACAGAAACGAAGTGCCCCATGGTGAGTTTCTAGCAGGCATAAAGCGGAAGCTAACGACACCTTAGCCGGATCCCTCGCGTGATTTTTCCAGAAGTTGCATGCATATCAAGCACAATTAAACAGAAATTTGGGTGGTAGGTTAACAGAGACCTCCGATATCACAGTAGTGGGTTAACATAAACCAAGTACCATCGTGGTGAGCTTCTAGCAGACTTTAAACACAAGCTAACGACACCATAGCCAGGTCCCTCCCGCTATTTTTCCAGAAGTTGCATGCAAATCAAGCACCAATCGTACGGAAATCAACTATAATTAAACAAAAATTTGGGTGGTAGGTTTACAGAGACCTCCGATATCATAGTGGTGGGTTAACAGGAACCAAGTGCATTCATGGTGAGTTTCCAGTAGGCATCAAGAGGAAGCTAACGGCTCCTTAGCCGGATCCCTCGCGCTATTTTTCCAGAAGTTGCATGCAAATCAAGCACCAATCGTACGGAAATCAACCATAATTAAACAGAAATTTGGGTGGTAGGTTAACAGAGACCTCCGATATCATAGTGGTGGGTTAACAGGAACCACGTACCATCATGGTGAATTTTAAGCTGGCATCAAGCGGATGCTAACGACACCTTAGCCGGATCCCTCGCGCAATTTTTCCAGAAGTTGCATGCAAATCAAGCACCAATCGTACGGAAATCAATTATAATTAAACAAAAATTTGGGTGGTAGGTTAACAGAGACCTCCGATATCATAGTGGTGGTTTAAGAAAAACCAAGTGCCATCGTGGTGAGTTTCTAGCAGGCATCAAGGGGAACCTAACGACGCCTTAGCCGGATCCCGCGCGCAATTTTTCCAGAAGTTGCTTGCAAATCAAGCACCAATCATACGGAAATCAACCACAATTAAGCCAAAATTTGGGTGGTCGGTTAACAGAGACCTCCGATATCATTGTGGTGGGGTTAACAGGAACCATGTGCCATCGTGGTGAGTTTCTAGCAGACTTTAAACACAAGCTAACGACGCCATAGCCGGATCTCTCGCGCTATTTTTCCAGAAGTTGCTTGCAAACCAAGCACCAACCGTACGGAATTCAACTATAATTATAATTAAACAAAAATTTGGGTGGTAGGTTAACAGAGACCTCCGATATCATAGTAGTGGGTTAACAGAAACCACGTACCATCATGGTGAATTTTAAGCTGGCATCAAGGGGAACCTAACGACGCCTTAGCCGGATCCCTCGCGCAATTTTTCCAGAAGTTGCATGCAAATCAAGCACCAATCGTACGGAATTCAACTATAATTATAATTAAACAAAAATTTAGGTGTGTCATTTCTAAGTGTCATCAAGCGGAAGGTAACGACACCTTAACCGCACCCCTTGCGTAAGTTTTCCACAAATTGCATGCAAATCAAGCACCAATCGTACGGAAATCAACAGAGACCTCCGAAATCATAGTGGTGGGTTAACAGGAACCACGTACCATCATGGTGAATTTCTAGCTGGCATCAAGCGGATGCTAACGACACCTTAGCCGGATCCCTCGCGCAATTTTTCCAGAAGTTGCATGCAAATCAAGCACCAATCGTACGGAAATCAACCATAATTAAACAGAAATTTGAGTGGTAGGTAAACAGAGATCTCCGATATCATGGTGGTGGGTTAACAGAAACAAAGTGCCATCGTGGGGAATTTCTAAGTGTCATCAAGCGAAAGTTAACGACACCTTAACCGCACCCCTTGCGTAAGTTTTCCACAAATTGCATGCAAATCAAGCACCAATCGTACGGAAATCAACTATAATTAAACAAAAATTTGGGTGGTAGTTTCACAGAGACCTCAGATATCATAGTGGTGGGTTAACAGGAACCACATACCATCATGGTGAATTTTAAGCTGGCATTAAGGGGAACCTAACGACGCCTTAGCCGGATCCCTCGCGCAATTTTTCCAGAAGTTGCATGCAAATCAAGCACCAATCGTACGGAATTCAACTATAATTATAATTAAACAAAAATTTAGGTGGTAGGTTAACAGAGACCTCCGATATCATAGTGGTGGTTTAAGAAAAACCAAGTGCCATCGTGGTGAGTTTCTAGCAGGCATCAAGGGGAACCTAACGACGCCTTAGCCGGATCCCGCGCGCAATTTTTCCAGAAGTTGCTTGCAAATCAAGCACCAATCATACGGAAATCAACCACAATTAAGCCAAAATTTGGGTGGTCGGTTAACAGAGACCTCCGATATCATTGTGGTGGGTTAACAGGAACCATGTGCCATCGTGGTGAGTTTCTAGCAGACTTTAAACACAAGCTAACGACGCCATAGCCGGATCTCTCGCGCTATTTTTCCAGAAGTTGCTTGCAAACCAAGCACCAACCGTACGGAATTCAACTATAATTATAATTAAACAAAAATTTGGGTGGTAGGTTAACAGAGACCTCCGATATCATAGTAGTGGGTTAACAGAAACCACGTACCATCATGGTGAATTTTAAGCTGGCATCAAGGGGAACCTAACGACGCCTTAGCCGGATCTCTCGCGCAATTTTTCCAGAAGTTGCATGCAAATCAAGCACCAATCGTACGGAATTCAACTATAATTATAATTAAACAAAAATTTAGGTGTGTCATTTCTAAGTGTCATCAAGCGGAAGGTAACGACACCTTAACCGCACCCCTTGCGTAAGTTTTCCACAAATTGCATGCAAATCAAGCACCAATCGTACGGAAATCAACTATAATTAAACAAAAATTTGGGTGGTAGGTTCACAGAGACCTCCGAAATCATAGTGGTGGGTTAACAGGAACCACGTACCATCATGGTGAATTTCTAGCTGGCATCAAGCGGATGCTAACGACACCTTAGCCGGATCCCTCGCGCAATTTTTCCAGAAGTTGCATGCAAATCAAGCACCAATCGTACGGAAATCAACCATAATTAAACAGAAATTTGAGTGGTAGGTAAACAGAGATCTCCGATATCATGGTGGTGGGTTAACAGGAACCACATACCATCATGGTGAATTTTAAGCTGGCATCAAGGGGAACCTAACGACGCCTTAGCCGGATCCCTCGCGCAATTTTTCCAGAAGTTGCATGCAAATCAAGCACCAATCGTACGGAATTCAACTATAATTATAATTAAACAAAAATTTAGGTGGTAGGTTAACAGACACCTCCGATATCATAGTAGTGGGTTAACAGAAACCAAGTGCATTCATGGTGAGTTTCTAGTAGGCATCAAGAGGAAGCTAACGGCACCATAGCCGGATCCCTCGCGCTATTTTTCCAGAAGTTGCATGCAAATCAAGCACAATTAAACAGAAATTTGGGTGGTAGGTTAACAGAGCACCATAATTAAACAGAAATTGGAGTGGTAGGTAAACAGAGATCTCCGATATCATGGAGGTGGGTTAACAGAAACAAAGCGCCATCGTGGGGAATTTCTAGGAGTCATCAAGCAGAAGGTAACGACACCTTAGCCGGATATCTCGCGCTATTTTGCCAGAAGTTGCTTGCAAATCAAGCACCAACCGTACGGAAATCAACTATAATTATACAAAAATTTGGGTAGTAGGTTAACAGAGACCTCCGATATCATAGTGGTGGTTTAACGAAAACAAAGTGCCATCGTGGTGAGTTTCTAGCAGGCATCAAGGGGATGCTAACGACACCTTAGCCGGATCTCTCGCGTTATTTTTCCAGAAGTTGCTTGCAAATCAAGCACCAACCGTACGGAAATCAACTATAATTATACAAAAATTTGGGTAGTAGGTTAACAGAGACCTCCGATATCAGAGTGGTGGTTTAACGAAAACCAAGTCCCATCGTGGTAAGTTTCTAGCAGGCATCAAGGGGAACCTAACGACGCCTTAGCCGGATCCCTGTCCCTATTTTTCCAGAAGTTGCATGCAAATCAAGCACCTATCGTACGGAAATCAACCATAATTAAACAGAAATTTGGGTGGTCGATTAACAGAGACCTCCGATATCTTAGTGGTGGGTTAACAGAAACAAAGTGCCATCGTGGGGGATTTCTAAGTGGCATCAAGCGGAAGCAAACGATATCTTAGTCCCACCCCTTGCTTAAGTTTTCCACAAGTTGTATGCAAATCAAGCACCAATCGCTAGGAAATCAACCATAATTAAACAAAAATTTGGGGGGTAGGTTAACAGAGACCTCCGATATCTTAGTGGTGGGTTAACAGAAACCAAGTGCATTCATGGTGAGTTTCTAGTAGGCATCAAGAGGAAGCTAACGACACCTTAGCCGGATCCCTTGCGCTATTTTTCCAGAAGTTGCATGCATATCAAGCACCGCTCGTACGGAAATCAACTATAATTAAACAAAAAATTGGGTAGTAGGTTAACAGAGACCTCCGATATTATTGCGGTGGTTTAACAGAAACGAATAGCCATCATGGTGAGTTTCTAGCAGGCATCAAGCGGAAGCTAACGACACCTTAGCCGGATCCCTCGCGCAATTTTTCAAGAAGTTGCATGCAAATCAAGCACTATTAAACAGAAATTTGGGTGGTAGGTTAACAGAGACCTCCGATATCACAGTGGTGGGTTAACAGAAACCAAGTGCCATCGTGGTGAGTTTCTAGCAGACTTTAAACACAAGCTAACGACATCATAGCCGGATCCCTCGCGCTTTTTGTCCAGAAGTTATATGCAAATCAAGCACCAATCGTACGCAAATCAACCATAATTAAACAGAAATTTGAGTGTTAGTTAAACAGAGACCTACGATATCATGGTGGTGGGTTAACAGAAACAAAGGGCCATCGTTGGGAATTTCTAAGTGGCATCAAGCGGAAGCTAACGACACCTGAACCGCACCCCTTGCGTAAGTTTTCCACAATTTGCATGCAAATCAAGCACCAATCGTACGGAAATCAACCATAATTAATCCAAAATTTGGGTGGTAGGTTAACAGAGGCCTCCGATATCACAGTGGTGGGTTAACAGAAACCAAGTGCCATCGTGGCGAGTTTCTAGCAGGCACCAAGAGGAAGCTAACGACACCTTAGCCGCATCCCTTGCGTAAGTTTTCCTCAATTTGCATGCAAATCAAGTACCAATCGTAAGGAAATCAACCATAATTAAACAAAAATTTTGGTGGTAGGTAAACAGAGACCTCCGATATCATGGTGGTGGGTTAACAGAAACAAAGTGCCATCGTGGGAATTTCTAAGTGGCATCAAGCGGAAGCTAACGACACCTTAACCTCAACCATAATTAAACAGAAATTTGGGTGGTAGGTTAACAAAGACCTCCGATATCATTGTGGTGGTTTAACAGAAACCAAGTGCCATCGTGCTGAGTTTCTAGAAGGTATCAAGAGGAAGCTAACAACAACTTAGCCGGAGCCCTCGCGCAATTTTTCCAGAAGTTGCATGCAAATCAAGCACCAATCGTACGGAAATCAACTATAATTAAACAAAAATTTGGGGTGGTAGGTTTACAGAGACCTCCGATATCATAGTGGTGGGTTAACAGGAACCACGTACCATCATGGTGAATTTCTAGCTGGCATCAAGCGGATGCTAACGACACCTTAGCCGTATCCCTCGCGCAATTTTTCCAGAAGTTGCTTGCAAATCAAGCACCAATCATACGGAAATCAACCACAATTAAGCCAAAATTTGGGTAGTCGGTTAACAGAGACCTGCGATATCAATGTGGTGGGTTAACAGAAAACAAGTGCCATCGTGCTGAGTTTCTAGAAGATATCAAGAGGAAGCTAACAACAACTTAGCCGGATCCCTCGCGCAATTTTTCCAGAAGTTGCAAGCAAATCAAGCACCAATCGTACGGAATTCAACTATAATTATAATTAAACAAAAATTTAGGTGGTAGGTTAACAGAGACCTCCGATATCATAGTAGTGGGTTAATAGAAACCAAGTGCATTCATGGTGAGTTTCTAGTAGGCATCAAGAGGAAGCTAACGACACCATAGCCGGATCCCTCGCGCTATTTTTTCAGAAGTTGCATGGTGGGTTAACAGAAACCACGTACCACCATGATGAGTTTCTAGCTGGCATGAAGCGGATGCTAACGACACCATAGCCGGATCCCTCGCGCTATTTTCCCAGAAGTTGCATGCAAATCAAGCACAATTAAACAGAAATTTGGGTGGTAGGTTAACAGAGACCTCCGATATCACAGTGGTGGGTTAACAGAAACCATGTGTCATCGTGGTGAGTTTCTAGCAGACTTTAAACACCAGCTAACGACACCATAGCCGGATCCCTCGCGCTATTTTTTCCAGAAGGTGCATGCAAATCAAGCACCAATCGTACGGAAATCAACCATAATTAAACAGAAATTTGAGTGGTAGGTTAACAGAGACCTCCGATATCACAGTGGTGGGTTAACAGAAACCATGTGTCATCGTGGTGAGTTTCTAGCAGACTTTAAACACCAGCTAACGACACCATAGCCGGATCCCTCGCGCTATTTTTCCAGAAGGTGCATGCAAATCAAGCACCAATCGTACGGAAATCAACCATAATTAAACAGAAATTTGAGTGGTAGGTAAACAGAGACCTCCGATATCATGGTGGTGGGTTAACAGAAACCAAGTGCATTCATGGTGAGTTTCTAGAAGGTATCAAGAGGAAGCCAACGACACCTTAGCCGGATCCCTCGCGCAATTTTTCCAGATGGGTTAACAGGAACCACGTACCATCATGGTGAATTTCTAGCTGGCATCAAGCGGATGCTAACGACACCTTAGCCGGATCCCTCGCGCAATTTTTCCAGAAGTTGCATGCAAATCAAGCACCAATCGTAAGGAAATCAACTATAATTAAACAAAAATTTGGGTAGTAGGTTAACAGAGACCTCCGATATCATAGTGGTGGGTTAACAGGAACCAAGTACCATCATGGTGAATTTCTAGCTGGCATCAAGCGGAAGCTAACGATATTTTAACCGCACCCCTTGCGTAAGGTTTCCACAAGTTGCATGCATATCAAGCACCGCTCGTACGGAAATCAACTATAAATAAACAAAAAATTGGGTAGTAGGTTAACAGAGACCTCCGATATCATTGCGGTGGTTTAACAGAAACGAAGTGCCCCCATGGTGAGTTTCTAGCAGGCATCAAGCGGAAGCTAACAAAACCTTAGCCGGATCCCTCGCGTGATTTTTCTAGAAGTTGCATGCATATCAAGCACAATTAAACAGAAATTTGAGTGGTAGGTTAACAGAGACCTCCGATATCACAGTGGTGGGTTAACATAAACCAAGTGCCATCGTGGTGAGCTTCTAGCAGACTTTAAACACAAGCTAACGACACCATAGCCGGGTCCCTCCCGCTATTTTTCCAGAAGTTGCATGCAAATCAAGCACCAATCGTACGGAAATCAACCATAATTAAACAGAAATTTGAGTGGTAGGTAAACAGAGATCTCCGATATCATGGTGGTGGGTTAACAGAAACAAAGTGCCATCGTGGGGAATTTCTAAGTGTCATCAAGCGGAAGGTAACGACACCTTAACCGCACCCCTTGCGTAAGTTTTCCACAAATTGCATGCAAATCAAGCACCAATCCTACGGAAATCAACTATAATTAAACAAAAATTTGGGTGGTAGGTTTACAGAGACCTCCGATATCATAGTGGTGGGTTAACAGGAACCAAGTGCATTCATGGTGAGTTTCCAGTAGGCATCAAGAGGAAGCTAACGGCACCTTAGCCGGATCCCTCGCGCTATTTTTCCAGAAGTTGCATGCAAATCAAGCACCAATCGTACGGAAATCAACCATAATTAAACAGAAATTTGGGTGGTAGGTTAACAGAGACCTCCGAGATCATAGTGGTGGGTTAACAGGAACCACGTACCATCATGGTGAGTTTTAAGCTGGCATCAAGCGGATGCTAACGACACCTTAGCCGGATCCCTCGCGCAATTTTTCCAGAAGTTGCATGCAAATCAAGCACCAATCGTAAGGAAATCAATTATAATTAAACAAAAATTTGGGTGGTAGGTTAACAGAGACCTCCGATATCATAGTGGTGGTTTAAGAAAAACCAAGTGCCATCGTGGTGAGTTTCTAGCAGGCATCAAGGGGAACCTAACGACGCCTTAGCCGGATCCCTCGCGCAATTTTTCCAGAAGTTGCTTGCAAATCAAGCACCAATCATACGGAAATCAACCACAATTAAGCCAAAATTTGGGTGGTCGGTTAACAGAGACCTCCGATATCATTGTGGTGGGTTAACAGAAACCATGTGCCATCGTGGTGAGTTTCTAGCAGATTTTAAACACAAGCTAACGACGCCATAGCCGGATCTCTCGCGCTATTTTTCCATCATTGTGGTGGTTTAACAGAAAACAAGTGCCATCGTGCTGAGTTTCTAGAAGATATCAAGAGGAAGCTAACAACAACTTAGCCGGATCCCTCGCGCAATTTTTCCAGAAGTTGCATGCAAATCAAGCACCAATCGTACGGAATTCAACTATAATTATAATTAAACAAAAATTTAGGTGGTAGGTTAACAGAGACCTCCGATATCATAGTAGTGGGTTAACAGAAACCAAGTGCATTCATGGTGAGTTTCTAGTAGGCATCAAGAGGAAGCTAACGACACCATAGCCGGATCCCTCGCGCTATTTTTCCAGAAGTTGCATGGTGGGTTAACAGAAACCACGTACCACCATGATGAGTTTCTAGCTGGCATGAAGCGGATGCTAACGACACCATAGCCGGATCCCTCGCGCTATTCTTCCAGAAGTTGCATGCAACTCAAGCACAATTAAACAGAAATTTGGGTGGTAGGTTAACAGAGACCTCCGATATCACAGTGGTGGGTTAACATAAACCATGTGCCATCGTGGTGAGTTTCTAGCAGACTTTAAACACCAGCTAACGACACCATAGCCGGATCCCTCGCGCTATTTTTCCAGAAGGTGCATGCAAATCAAGCACCAATCGTACGGAAATCAACCATAATTAAACAGAAATTTGAGTGGTAGGTAAACAGAGACCTCCGATATCATGGTGGTGGGTTAACAGAAACCAAGTGCATTCATGGTGAGTTTCTAGAAGGTATCAAGAGGAAGCCAACGACACCTTAGCCGGATCCCTCGCGCAATTTTTCAAGATGGGTTAACAGGAACCACGTACCATCATGGTGAATTTCTAGCTGGCATCAAGCGGATGCTAACGACACCTTAGCCGGATCTCTCGCGCTATTTTTCCAGAAGTTGCTTGCAAATCAAGCACCAACCGTACGGAAATCAACTATAATTAAACAAAAATTTGGGTAGTAGGTTAACAGAGACCTCCGATATCATAGTGGTGGTTTAACAAACACCAAGTGCCATCGTGGTGATTTTCTAGCAGGCATCAAGGGGAACCTAACGACGCCTTAACCGGATCCCTCGCGCAATTTTTCCAGAAGTTGCTTGCAAATCAAGCACCAATCATACGGAAATCAACCACAATTAAACCAAAATTTGGGTGGTAGGCTAACAGAGACCTCCGATATCATAGTGGTGGGTTAACAGGAACCAAGTACCATCATGGTGAATTTCTAGCTGGCATCAAGCGGAAGCTAACGATATTTTAACCGCACCCCTTGCGTAAGGTTTCCACAAGTTGCATGCATATCAAGCACCGCTCGTACGGAAATCAACTATAATTAAACAAAAATTTGGGTGGTAGGTTAACAGAGGCATCCGATATCACAGTGGTAGGTTAACAGAAACCAAGTGCCATCGTGGCGAGTTTCTAGCAGGCACCAAGTGGAAGCTAACGACACCTTAGTCGCATCCCTTGCGTAAGTTTTCCTCTATTTGCATGGAAATCAAGTACCAATCGTAAGGAAATCAACAATAATTAAACAAAAATTTGGGTGGTAGGTAAACAGAGACCTCCGATATCATTGTGGTGGTTTAACAGAAACCAAGTGCCATCGTGCTGAGTTTCTAGAAGGTATCAAGAGGAACCTAACGACGCCTTAGCCGGATCCCTCGCGCAATTTTTCCAGAAGTTGCTTGCAAATCAAGCACCAATCATACGGAAATCAACCACAATTAAACCAAAATTTGGGTGGTCGGTTAACAGAGACCTCCGATATCATTGTGGTGGTTTAACAGAAACCAAGCGCCATCGTGCTGAGTTTCTAAAAGGTATCAAGAGGAAGCTAACAACAACTTAGCCGGATCCCTCGCGCGATTTTTCCAGAAGTTGCATGCAAATAAAGCACAATTAAACAGAAATTTGGGTGGTAGGTTAACAGAGGCCTCCGATATCACAGTGGTGGGTTAACAGAAACCAAGTGCCATCGTGGTGAGTTTCTAGCAGACTTTAAACACAAGCTAACAACACCATAGCCGGATCCCTCGCGCTATTTTTCCAGAAGTTGCATGCAAATCAAACACCAATCGTACGGAAATCAACCATAATTAAACAGAAATTTGAGTGGTAGGTAAACAGAGACCTCCGATATCATGGTGGTGGGTTAACAGAAAAAAGTGCCATCGTGGGGAATTTCTAAGTGGCATCAGGCGGAAGCAAACGACATCTTAGTCCCACCCTTTGCTTAAGTTTCCACAAGTTGTATGCAAATCGAGCACCAATCGTACGGAAATCAACCATAATTAAACAAAAATTTGGGTGCTAGGTTAACAGAGACCTCCGATATCATTGTGGTCGTTTAACAGAAACCAAGTGCCATCGTGGTGAGTTTCTAGAAGGTATCAAGAGGAACCTAACGACGCCTTAGCCGGATCCCTCGCGCTATTTTTCCAGAAGTTGCTTGCAAATCAAGCACCAATCGTACGGAAATCAACCATAATTAAACAGAAATTTGAGTGGTAGGTAAACAGAGACCTCCGATATCATAGTGGTGGGTTAACAGAAACAAAGTGCCATCGTGGTGAATTTCTAAGTGGCATCAAGCGGAAGCTAACGACACCTGAACCGCGCCCCTTGCGTAAGTTTTCCACAAATTGCATGCAAATCAAGCACCAATCGTAAGGAAATCAACCATAATTAATCCAAAATTTGGGTGGTAGGTTAACAGAGGCCTCCGATATCACAGTGGTAGGTTAACAGAAACCAAGTGCCATCGTGGCGAGTTTCTAGCAGGCACCAAGAGGAAGCTAACGACACCTTAGCCGCATCCCTTGCGTAAGTTTTCCTCAATTTGCATGCAAATCAAGTACCAATCGTACGGAAATCAACCATAATTAAACACAAAATTTGGGTGGTAGGTAAACAGAGACCTCCGATATCATGGTGGTGGGTTAACAGAAACAAAGTTCCATCGTGGGGAATTTCTAAGTGGCATCAAGCGGAAGCAAACGACATCTTAGTCCCACCCCTTGCTTAAGTTTTCCACAAGTTGTATGCAAATCAAGCCCCAATCGCTAGGAAATCAACCATAATTAAACAAAAATTTGGGTGGTAGGTGAACAGAGACCTCCGATATCATTGTGGTGGTTTAACAGAAACCAAGTGCCATCGTGCTGAGTTTCTAGAAGTTATCAAGAGGAAGCTAACAACAACTTAGCCGGATCCCTCGCGCAATTTTTCCAGAAGTTGAGCACCAATCGTACGGGAATCAACTATAATTACACAAAAATTTGGGTAGTAGGTTAACAGAGACCTCCGATATCATAGTGGTGGGCTAACAGAAACCAAGTGCATTCATGGTGAGTTTCTAGTAGGAAGCTAACGACACCTTAGCCGGATCCCTCGCGCCATTTTTCCAGAAGCTGCATGCAAATCAAGCACCTATCGTACGGAAATCAACCATAATTAATCCAAAATTTGGGTGGTAGGTTAACAGATGCCTCCGATATCAGAGTGGTACGTTAAAAGAAACCAAGTGCCATCGTGGCGAGTTTCTAGCAGGCACCAAGAGGAAGCTAACGACACCTTAGCCGCATCCCTTGCTTAAGTTTTCCTCAATTTGCATGCAAATCAAGTACCAATCGTAAGGAAATCAACCATCGTGGTGAGTTTCTAGAAGGTATCAAGAGGAACCTAACGACGCCTTAGCCGGATCCCTCGCGCAATTTTTCCAGAAGTTGCTTGCAAATCAAGCACCAATCATACGGAAATTTACCATAATTAATGATTTGCATACAACTTGTGGAAACTTAAGCAAAGGGTGGGACTAAGATGTCGTTTGCTTCCGCCTGATGCCTCTTAGAAATTCCCCACGATGGCACTTTGTTTCTGTTAACCCACCACCATGATATCGGAGGTCTCTGTTTACCTACCACTCAAATTTCTGTTTAATTATGGTTGATTTCCGTACGATTGGTGTTTGATTTGCATGCAACTTCTGGAAAAATAGCGCGAGGGATCCGGCTATGGTGTCGTTAGCTTGTGTTTAAAGTCTGCTAGAAACTCACCACGATGGCACTTGGTTTCTGTTAACCCACCACTATGATATCGGAGGTCTCTGTTAACCTACCACCCAAATTTTTGTTTAATTAACTATAGTTGATTTCCGTACGAGCGGTGCTTGATATGCATGCAACTTCTGGAAAAATAGCGCGAGGGATCCGTGATTTAACAGAAACCAAGTGCCATCGTGCTGAGTTTCTAGAAGTTACCAAGAGGAAGCTAACAACAACTTAGCCGGATCCCTCGCGCTATTTTTCCAGAAGTTGCATGCAAGTGATATGGAACAAAATAACCAAAGAAAAAAAAATGATTTTATTTTATGAAATTATGGCATGACAAAAATTGTATGCATATATATATATATGTATTTTAGTGTGAATTTTATGTATTTATGTGTTTATGTATTTATTATGTATTTGGTGCATTTATGCGCCAAGTGTCCCAAAACTTTCATCAACCACTGTAAAAATGGTATTTGGGTGTGATCGCATCGGTACACTTGCGCCCCCCATCGGTACATGTTGCCTAACTCCAGTTGCTCTTGAGGGTGGTGGACTTGGCTATGTTCCACAGTTGCGAACGTAATATGGCATTACGATATATTTTCATATATCGTAAAAACACCTGATTATTTTAATATTAAAAAAAAATAAAAAATTGATATGAACTACCTATTCCTGAATTTCGGTAATCGGGGAAAGTGCCCCCCACCATGAACAAATGTCCAGACTCACGGTTGGATATTTGAAAATAGAAATTAGAAAGATTTTGTTTAGTTTTAAAGTATAATGAAGATTTATTCAATTGCATATATGTATGTAGATATACATGAATTTTGCTTTACCTGTGGTGTGAATCCGTGGTAGACCTGTGTCGCTCTTGAAATCCTGTGAACGAGTGCAATTATGAAGAAACGTACGGTTGCCGTCAACCGCAGTTTTATTGGAAAGGAATTATTGGAAAATGTTAGCAAAAGGAATTATCCGGCGGGAAATACGGAGTAATTCGCAGTTGCAAGTGTATGCGTACATACACGCGCATTAGGGCGGTTAGAAAATATTTACGCTGCGGCGTAAACATGCCGGCCCCCTTGCGGTAAGCAAAAATCCTGAGCGTTGACAACAGTCTACTACTGGTTCACACCACATCACATATTTGATTAAAAAATATTATTCTGTTTGTTTGTTTGTTGAGCCGCTTGCTTGTTGTTTCCTTGAGCCGCTCCGATACGTGTGTTGTCGCGCTAGTTGGGGTAATTATATGGGGCGTTTCGTCGTAGTGATCGGGAAGGACGTGTTCCCGAGTCAACTCGCCGCCAATTCTTTTGGATATCAGATGGTCGGAAAGAACATGTTCCCGAGCCATCCGTTCGCTGATGCTGAGCTGGTCGGGAAGGACGAGTTCCCACGCCAGTCGCTCGTCGTTTCTTTTTCATGAGCAGACGGTCTGAAAGGACGGGATCCAAAGCCGCGGTGCCTGAGCCGTCGGAAAGGACTGGTTTCCGAGCATATTTTCATATATCGTAAAAGCACCTGATTGCATATAATTATTTTAATATTAAAAAGAAATAAAAAATTGATATGAACTACGTATTCCTGAATTTCGGTAATCGCGGAAAGTGCCCCCCACCATGAAATGGCTCAACATTCTGTTTTTTGTGTGGTTTATGTACATATGTACATTAGATATTTGATTGTGGTGAGGTAGGTCAGCAATCTGGCATCCAGCAATCTGGCCTACCACCCACAAACAGTTTGTAGGCCACTGTGCTTAATTTGCTGATCACAGGGCTGTTCAAAAAAAAAATTATTTACACGTGAATTTTTGACGCGAGTGGTAGTGGCAATTTTTTTGGTAATTAAATTTGTGTTAATGTAAAAAATTATTGAAAAAATCTTTGTCGTGTCGGGTCTTGACGTTGCTCTGCCCAAAGCAAAAAAGTTTTCGTGCAAAGAAAAATGTATAAAGAAATGCATTTTGAGTGTTAAAAATCCATTCCAAGTTTTACAAGATTTTGCTAGCATTTCCATTTTGCTTGCGAATAAAAATTAGGAAATGGCAAATGGCTGGAGGCAAAGCAGGCCAGGATTCTGGCAAAACAAAGCAGCAGGCAGCATCTCGTTCAGCACGAGCGGGGCTTCAGTTCCCAGTTGTGGTAATTTTTGAGGTTGGCGTACATGTCGCCATGTGCAGCTGGCCAACAGTGCCTGCCGTACATATGCGTACATCGCATTCATGGCGATGGTGGACGCATGCATGTGTACGGCGGCGATGATCATTATATTATATTATATTATATTTATACTAATAATATCATAATAATTTTTGTACATCAATTTTTGAGTTTTTTACGTACATAAGTAGGTACATGTGCATGTATGTATGTATATCGATATATACATATCTACATGCACATGATGGCGTGATGCGTTCGATTGCGAGGGCACAGTCGGAGGGAGGAGGGGTATGCCATGCGAAGATGGCGGATGATCGGAAGCAAAGAAAGGAGTTTGTAAAGTATTAATGTGGATCGAAATTTTTTTTTTTTTTGTGTTTAATCAATTTTGTACACTGAACTAATGGTTTTCTTTCCCAACAGGTGAACAATTAAATGATTTTCACGATGTGAGGAGCAGGACAACAGTGGAGCTGTAACCAAGTAACTGTTTTGTTTTTATACGTATATATATATATACATATTTAAAATTTTTTTTTTTTTTTTTTTGTTAACGGATAAATTGGAAAGATCTAAGTACTAGCAAGAATTTGCAAGTTGGATAAAAAAATTATTGAAAATTATGGAGTTGATCCAAAAAATATAAAGTTATGATAAAAGTTATTAAAATTTGAAAAATGATAAAATATTTAAGTATACAAAAATGTTTAAATACTATATCAAAATATTTAAAATACATATATAAAAAAACTTGCAACTTCTCATTAGTTTTACGTTCTCTCCGCTTCTTGCGTCTTTACGTTTTCCAAATTTTCTTTACGCTCTGAAATTTAGTTAGTGGATAGGGTTTTTAGGGTTTAGGGCTTTCACCACTTATGTTAGGGTTGAACCGGGCTGATTTTTGACAATCGGTCATAAATTCCGGAAAATTAACTCGAGCTATTGGTTAGTTGTCGGTTAATTTCGAAATAGTTTCGGATATTTATTTTGATATGACCACTTTTCAAAGTTAACTGAAACTATTGGTTGGTTTATCGGTTAGTTTTGAAATAGTTTCGGGTATTAAATGACCACTTTTCAAAATTAACTCAAAACTATTGTTTAGTTTGTCAGTTAATTTTCATGAGTCCGCTGAAATGTTACTATTTATTCTCGTAATGTGTCCTAGTGTCTCATACTCTGCTAACACCCTATTATACTCTTTTTGTAGGACGGGATCCTTGGCTATCCGTGTCTCATTCCGGAAGAATTGAGAGCAGGCTTTTTTAAGAGAAGGGCCTAGTTGTATGGTTACTGGGAATTCCTGTCGGAATGGTAACGAGACTATGTATTTTCCCTCATTAGTTCTGATAGTGGTCTTTTTATAAAGCTCTTCGCAATATTTATCATTTTCATTGAGGCTTTTGGTTTTGGGTAAATCTTCTAACTCCCAGAATGCCGTAAGTTGCTTATCCAGCGAAACTATATTTCTGTGGGTCTTTGTAGTATCCGTACTACCGGTTATAATCCAACCGAGTACGGTTTCTTGGGCTAGAAGTGTCCTCAAGACGTTTTTCTTTATCCCACTTAATATGATTTGTGGATAAATGTCTCCACCAAGAATGAGGTATATTTGTTCATTAACGAAAAACCTTTTATCCGCTAATACCAGGTCCGGAAATTCTTGCCTCGTTGTCGCGCTTATATTTGTTGTAGGCAGATTTCCGGTTAGTTGTGGTAAAACCAGGACAGTTGCAGTCAAGCTAAACAATGGGTCGACGGGGGACCGCAATTGTATGTTACATGCTTCTTTAACCTGGGCATTTACCGAGTTTGTGATGCCCGAAACTTGGGCATACATCTTTTTTGCAGATAGATTGATTCTGCGTTTGAGCCTTTCTGTTATAAAGGAACACTCAGAACCAGAATCAATCAGTGCTCGTGCAGCAAAATCTGTGTCATTGAGACGTATATTTACGCGAGCTGTTCCTAATAGCACACCTGTACTTGAATTCGCAAAGCAGGACTTAAAATTTCTGTTTGCGTTTTCTGTTGCTTTATCGGAATCACGTTGAGCTACCACACTCAAAATCTATTGCCTTTAAGCTGAACAATAGTTTTAGTTGCGTGTTGACTAGGATACGCTTGTTTTCGTAGCGTTCGCACAGGTTTTTCCACGCTGTAGTAAAGCCTTCATTCGTTAGGGGGCACTTTCTTACTATTTCTTTGGCCTGCCCTTGTGTCTTATGGTTGAGATGAAAAAGTTTCTCAACCGGGGTGAGGCGCTTATTGAGGATATAGATGGCCGTGAACATATCACGGAATGTTGGCCATGACAGATAGTCGCCCTTGAACACGTCTGTATCGCACGGTGGAAGGTGGATATTGTGTTCGCGGACGGACTGCTCCGCTACATCCTTTTGTGAGTTAGTTAATGCTTCTGCTTGTGTAGCCATAGCAGACATGCATTTCACATATGTCGAAAAACATATTCTATATTTCTTTTTTATCGCCCTAACATCTTCCTTACTTAAACCTTCTGAGCTCGTTAGCGTATCGTACGCTACCTTCGTCTTCTCCCATAACACTTTTAATTCGTCTTGCTGGATAACAAGACCGTGCTTATTTTGTTCGGAGGCGGGAGTGCTGTTGAAGTCAGCATCGAACTCTGCGACAGATTCTGCTAAACGGATGTATGAATCCATAATGAAAGCTAAGAAGGATTTACTGAAGTAACCTAAATCTGATATTATTTAAAAAGTCCCACAAAATGACAATCACCAGTAAATTTTTATTTGTCTGTATCTTTATTTAATGATTTTTCTTTTAATTTCAGTCAAATGGTAAATTTTTTTTTTTTAATGTGTGTGCCACCCTAATGTGTGAAAATGGCACTTGGTGCAAAAGAAAAAAACACTTGCCACCCAAAATGTGTCGACGTATATATAACTGTGTTTTAACAAGTAAAGTGGGTACTTAATTATGTACCAGTGTTATTGTTGATTTACTTGTTAGTTATGTATATATACAAAATTACAACAAAAGCTCAAAAGTGATTATGTGAAAACGCAATAGTGTTGCTCGAATCAGTGAAATAGTGACTTGCAAATAAACAATTGTGCTAAGCCAATGAACAGTATTGAACAAAGAAAATTATGCCGATTTACTTTAAAGTAAATAAAAGTGAAAAAATCCAAAATAAAACTTTAAATTAAAATTTGATGAATTGAACTGTTGCAATACCGTACCACTGTTCACTGTTGTGCGTGTGTGTGTACGACCGTTAGTGTTTGTTGTTGTCGCTCGCGGACAAACGGAATTAGCACTGTATTAATTTTACTTGAATTGTATCACTATTTCGTTTTCACAAAAAAAAATCACTTGCCTTGTAAGGCGTTGTTTCACCAAAAAATTGATTAACGTGTTATAAATGCTATTGGAAAATATAACACGTACCTTAATGTTTGTGATTTGTGGTGATGGCAATTGATTGCGTTTGCTGTTGGTGTGTATGCAGCTGGTATATGTGTGCAGCTTGTGTATATGTGCGCCTTGTTTGGGTGGTTGATTGTGCAGCTGTGTCTTGTGCGGCTTTTTGTCTAGTGCGGCTTTGTTTAAAATTTTTGATTTTTTTCTCGGGCTTTGCTTTGCTTTTGGTAATTAAGTGGACTGTATCTTTATCCGGCTCGAAGGACCATGTACAAATGTCCAGACGCACGGTTGGATATTTGAAAATAGAAATTAGAAAGATTTTGTTTAGTTTTAAAGTATAATGAAGATTTATTCAATTGCATATATGTATGTAGATATACATGAATTTTGCTTTACCTGTGGTGTGAATCCGTGGTAGACCTGTGTCGCTCTTGAAATCCTGTGAACGAGTGCAATTATGAAGAAACGTACGGTTGCAGTCAACCGCAGTTTTATTGGAAAGCAATTATTGGAAAATGTTAGCAAAAGGAATTATCCGGCGGGAAATACGGAGTAATTCGCAGTTGCATGTGTATGCGTACATACACGCGCATTAGGGCGGTTAGAAAATATTTACGCTGCGGCGTAAACAGAAACCAAGTGCCATCGTGCTGAGTTTCTAGAAGTTATCAAGAGGAAGCTAACAACAACTTAGCCGGATCCCTCGCGCAATTTTTCCAGAAGTTGAGCACCAATCGTACGGGAATCAACTATAATTACACAAAAATTTGGGTAGTAGGTTAACAGAGACCTCCGATATCATAGTGGTGGGTTAACAGAAACCAAGTGCATTCATGGTGAGTTTCTAGTAGGAATCAAGAGGAAGCTAACGACACCTTAGCCGGATCCCTCGCGCCATTTTTCCAGAAGCTGCATGCAAATCAAACACCTATCGTACGGAAATCAACCATTATTAAACAGAAATTTGGGTGGTCGGTTAAAAGAGACCTCCGATATCATAGTGGTGGGTTAACAGAAACAAAGTGCCATCGTGGGGAATTTCTAAGTGACATCAAGCGGAAGCTAACGACGCCTGAACCGCACCCCTTGCGTAAGTTTTCCACAAATTGCATGCAAATCAAGCACCAATCGTAAGGAAATCAACCATAATTAATCCAAAATTTGGGTGGTAGGTTAACAGAGGCCTCCGATATCACAGTGGTAGGTTAACAGAAACCAAGTGCCATCGTGGCGAGTTTCTAGCAGGCACCAAGAGGAAGCTAACGACACCTTAGCCGCATCCCTTGCGTAAGTTTTCGTCAATTTGCATGCAAATCAAGTACCAATCGTAAGGAAATCAACCATAATTAAACAAAAATTTGGGTGGTAAGTAAACAGAGACCTCTGATATCATTGTGGTGGTTTAACAGAAACCAAGTGCCATCGTGCTGAGTTTCTAGAAGGTATCAAGAGGAACCTAACGACGCCTTAGCCGGATCCCTCGCGCAATTTTTCCAGAAGTTGCTTGCAAATCAAGCACCAATCATACGGAAATCAACCACAATTAAACCAAAATTTGGGTGGTCGGTTAACAGAGACCTCCGATATCATTGTGGTGGTTTAACAGAAACCAAGCGCCATCGTGCTGAGTTTCTAAAAGGTATCAAAAGGAAGCTAACAACAACTTAGCCGGATCCCTCGCGCGATTTTTCCAGAAGTTGCATGCAAATCATGCACAATCAAACAGAAATTTGGGTGGTAGGTTAACAGAGACCTCCGATATCACAGTGGTGGGTTAACAGAAACCAGGTGCCATCGTGGTGAATTTCTAGCAGACTTTAAACACAAGCTAACGACACCATAGCCGGATCCCTCGCGCTATTTTTCCAGAAGTTGCATGCAAATCAAACACCAATCGTACGGAAATCAACCATAATTAAACAAAAATTTCAGTGGTAGGTAAACAGAGACCTCCGATATCATAGTGGTGGGTTAACAGAAACAAAGTTCCATCGTGGGGAATTTCTAAGTGGCTTCAAGCGGAAGCTAACGACGCCTGAACCGCACCCCTTGCGTAAGTTTTCCACAAATCGCATGCAAATCAAGCACCAATCGTAAGGAAATCAACCATAATTAATCCAAAATTTGGGTGGTAGGTTAAAAGAGACCTCCGTTATCATATTGGTGAATTAACAGCAACCACGTACCATCGTGGTGAGTTTCGAGCAGGCATCAAGAGGAAGCTAACGACACCTTAGCCGGATCCCTCGCGTAAGTTTTCCTCAAGTTGCATGCAAAGCAAGTACCAATCGTACGGAAATCAACCATAATTAAACCAAAAGTTGGGTGGTGGGTTAACAGAAACCAAGCGCCATTGCACGGACTTTCTAGGAGGCATCAAGAGGAAGCTAACGACACCTTAGCCGGATCCCTCGCGCTATTTTTCCAGAAGTTACATGCAAATCAAGCACCAATCGTACGGAAATCAACTATAATTAATCAAAAATTTGGGTGGTCGGTTAACAGAGACCTCCGATATCATAGTGGTGGGTTAACAGAAACCAAGTGCATTCATGGTGAGTTTCTAGTAGGTATCAAGAGGAAGCTAACGACACCTTAGCCGGCTCCCTCGCGCAATTTTTTCAGAAGTTGCATGCACATCAAGCACCTATCGTACGGAAATCAACCATAATTAAACAGAAATTTGGGTGGTAGGTTAACAGAGACCTCCGATATCATAGTAGAGGGTTAACAGAAACCAAGTGCATTCATGGTGAGTTTCTAGTAGGTATCAATAGGAAGCTAACGACACCATAGCCGGATCCCTCGCGCAATTTTTCCAGAAGTTGCATGCAAATCAAGCACCAATCGTACGGAAATCAACTATAATTAAACAAAAATTTGAGTGGTAGGTTAACAGAGACCTCCGATATCATAGTGGTGGGTTAACAGAAACCATGTGCATTCATGGTGAGTTTCTAGTAGGTATCAAGAGGAAGCTAACGACACCTTAGCCGGATCCCTGGCGCAATTTTTCCAGAAGTTGCATGCACATCAAGCACCAATCGTACGGAAATCAACCATAATTAACCAGAAATTTGGGTGGTCGGTAAACAGAGACCTCCGATATCATGGTGGTGGGTTAACAGAGACCAAGTGCCATCGTGCTGAGTTTCTGAAAGGTATCAAGAGGAAGCTAACAACAACTTAGCCGGATCCCTCGCGCAATTTTTCCAATAGTTGCATGCAAATCAAACACCAATCGTACGGAATTCAACTATAATTAAACAAAAATTTGGGTGGTAGGTAAACAGAGACCTCCGATATCATTGTGGTGGTTTAACAGAAACCAAGTGCCATCGTGCTGAGTTTCTAGAAGGTATCAAGAGGAACCTAACGATGCCTTAGCCGGATCCCTCGCGCAATTTTTCCAGAAGTTGCTTGCAAATCAAGCACCAATCGTAAGGAAATCAACCATAATTAATCCAAAATTTGGGTGGTAGGTTAAAAGAGACCTCCGTTATCATATTGGTGAATTAACAGCAACCACGTACCATCGTGGTGAGTTTCTAGCAGGCATCAAGAGGAAGCTAACGATATTTTAACCGCACCCCTTGCGTAAGGTTTCCACAAGTTGCATGCATATCAAGCACCGCTCGTACGGAAATCAACTATAATTAAACAAAAAATTGGGTAGTAGGTTAACAGAGGCCTCCGCTATCACAGTGGTGGGTTAACCGAAACCAAGTGCATTCATGGTGAGTTTCTAGTAGGCATCAAGAGGAAGCTAACGACAGCTTAGCCGGATCCCTCGCGCAATTTTTCCAGAAGTTGCATGCAAATCAAACACAATTAAACAGAAATTTGGGTGGTAGGTTACCAGAGACCTCCGATATCATAGTGTTGGGTTAACAGAAACCAAGTGCCATCGTGGTGAATTTCTAGCAGACTTTAAACACAAGCTAACGACACCATGCATGCAAATCAAGCACCAATCGTACGGAAATCAACCATAATTAAACAGAAATTTGAGTGGTAGGTAAACAGAGACCTCCGATATCATAGTGGTGGGTTAACAGAAACAAACTGCCATCGTGGTGAATTTCTAAGGGGCATCAAGCGGAAGCTAACGACACCGGAACCGCACCCCTTGCGTAAGGTTTCCACAAATTGCATGCAAATCAAGCACCAATCGTAAGGAAATCAACCATAATTAATCCAAAATTTGGGTGGTAGGTTAACAGAGGCCTCCGATATCACAGTGGTAGGTTAACAGAAACCAAGTGCCATCGTGGTGAATTTCTAAGGGGCATCAAGCGGAAGCTAACGACACCATAGCCGGATCCCTCGCGCTATTTTTCCAGAAGTTGCATGCAAATCAAGCACCAATCGTACGGAAATCAACCATAATTAAACAGAAATTTGAGTGGTAGGTAAACAGAGACCTCCGATATCATGGTGGTGGGTTAACAGAAACAAAGTGCCATCGTCGGGAGTTTCGAAGTGGCATCAAGCGGAAGCTAACGACACCTGAACCGCACCCGTTGCGTAAGTTTTCCACCAATTGCATGCAAATCAAGCACCAATCGTTAGGAAATCAACAATAATTAATAAAAAATTTGGGTGGTAGGTTAACAGAGGCCTCCGATATCACAGTGGTGGGTTAACAGAAACCAAGTGGCATCATGGTGAGTTTCTAGCAGACTTTAATCACAAGCTAACGGCACCATAGCCGGATCCCTCGCGCTATTTTTCCAGAAGTTGCATGCAAATCAAGTACCAATCGTAAGGAAATCAACCATAATTAAACAAAAATTTGGGTGGTAGGTAAACAGAGACCTCCGATACCATGGTGGTGGGTTAACAGAAACAAAGTGCCATCGTGGGGAATTTCTAGGTGGCATCAAGCGGAAGCTAACGAAACCTTAACCGCACTGCTTTCCTAAGTTTTCCACAAATTGCATGAAAATCAAGCACCAATCGTACGGAAATCAACCATAATTAAACAGAAATTTGGGTGGTAGGTTAACAGAGACCCCCGATATCATTGTGGTGGTTTAACAGAAACCAAGTGCCATCGTGCTGAGTTTCTAGAAGGTATCAAGAGGAAGCTAACAACAACTAAGCCGGATCCCTCGCGCCATTTTTCCAGAAGTTGCATGCAAATCAAGCACCTATCGTACGGAAATCAACTATAATTAAACAAAAATTTGGGTAGTAGGTTAACAGAGACCTCCAATATCATAGTGGTGGGTTACAAGAAACCAAGTGCGTTAATGGTGAGTTTCTAGTAGGCATCAAGAGGAAGCTAACGACGCATTAGCGGGATCCCTCGCGCCATTTTGCCAGAAGTTGCATGCAAATCAAGCACCTATCGTACGGAAATCAACCGTATCAAGAGGAAGCTAACGACTCCTTAGCCGGATCCCTTGCGAAATTTTTCCAGAAGTTGCAGTCAAATCAAGCACCAATCGTACGGAAATCAACCATAATTAAACAGAAATTTGGGTGGTAGGTTAACAGAGACCTCCGATATCAAAGTGGTGGGTTAACAGGAACCACGTACCACCATGATGAATTTCTAGCTGGCATGAAGCGGATGCTAACGACACCATAGCCGGATCCCTTGCGCTATTTTTCCAGAAGTTGCATGCAAATCAAACACCAATCGTACGGAAATCAGCCATAATTAAGCAGAAATTTGAGTGGTAGGTAAACAGAGACCTCCGATATCACATTGGTAGGTTAACAGAAACCAAGTGCCATCGTGACGAGTTTCTAGCAGGCACCAAGAGGAAGCTAACTACACCTTAGCCGCATCCCTTGCGTAAGTTTTCCTCAATTTGCATGCAAATCAAGTACCAATCGTAAGGAAATCAACCATAATTAAACAAAAATTTGGGTGGTAGGTAAACAGAGACCTCCGATATCATGGTGGTGGGTTAACAGAAACAAAGTGCCATCGTGGGGAATTTCTAAGTGGCATCAAGCGGAAGCTAACGACAACTTAACTGCACTCCTTGCGTAAGTTTTCCACAAATTGCATGCAAATCAAGCAACAATCGTACGGAAATCAACCATAATTAACCAGAAATTTGGGTGGTAGGTTAACAGAGACCTCCGATATCATTGCGGTGGTTTAAAAGAAACCAAGTGCCATCGTGCTGAGTTTCTAAAAGGTATCAAGAGGAAGCTAACAACAACTTAGCCGGATCCCTCGCGCAATTTGTCCAGAAGTTGCATGCAAATCAAGCACCAATCGTACGGAATTCAACTATAATTAAACAAAAATTTAGGTGGTAGGTTAATAGAGACCTCCGATATCATAGTGATGGGTTAACAGAAACCAAGTGCATTCATAGTGAGTTTCTAGTAGGCATCAAGAGGAAGCTAACGACACCTTAGCCGGATCCCTCGCGCTATTTTTCCAGAAGTTACATGAAAATCAGGCACCAATCGTACGGAAATCAACTATAATTAAACAAAAATTTGGGTGGTAGGTTACCAGAGACCTCCGATATCATAGTGGTGGGTTATCAGAAACCAAGTGCATTCATGGTGAGTTTCTAGTAGGTATCAAGAGGAAGCTAAGACACCTTAGCCGGATCGCTCGCGCAATTTTTCCAGAAGTTGCATGCACATCAAGCACCTATCGTACGGAAATCAACCATAATTAAACAGAAATTTGGGTGGTCGGTTAACAGAGATCTCCGATATCATAGTGGTGGGTTAACAGAAACCAAGCGCTATCGTGCTGAGTTTCTAGAAGGTATCAAGACGAAGCTAACGACACTTTAGCCGGATCCCTCGCGCAATTTTTCCAGAAGTTGCATGCAAATCAAACACCAATCGTACGGAAATCAACCATAATTAAACAGAAATTTGGGTGGTAGGTTAACAGAGACCTCCGATATCATAGTGGCGGGTTAACAGGAACCACGTACCACCATGATGAGGTTCTAGCTGGCATGAAGCGGATGCTAACGACACCATAGCCGGATCCCTCGCGCTATTCTTCCAGAAGTTGCATGCAAATCACGCAAAATTAAACAGAAATTTGGGTGGTAGGTTAACAGAGACCTCCCACAGTGGTGGGTTAACAGAAACCAAGCGCCATCGTGGTGAGTTTCTAGCAGACATCAAGAGGAAGCTAACGACACCATAGCCGGATCCCTCGCGCTATTTTTCCAGAAGTTGCATGCAAATCAAGCACCAATCGTACGGAAATCAACCATAATTAAACAGAAATTTGAGTGGTAGGTAAACAGAGACCTCCGATATCATGGTGGTGGGTTAACAGAAACAAAGTGCCATCGTCGGGAGTTTCGAAGTGGCATCAAGCGGAAGCTAACGACACCTGAACCGCACCCGTTGCGTAAGTTTTCCACCAATTGCATGCAAATCAAGCACTAATCGTAAGGAAATCAACAATAATTAATAAAAAATTTGGGTGGTAGGTTAACAGAGGCCTCCGATATCACAGTGGTGGGTTAACAGAAACCAAGTGGCATCATGGTGAGTTTCTAGCAGACTTTAATCACAAGCTAACGGCACCATAGCCGGATCCCTCGCGCTATTTTTCCAGAAGCTGCATGCAAATCAAGTACCAATCGTAAGGAAATCAACCATAATTAAACAAAAATTTGGGTGGTAGGTAAACAGAGACCTCCGATACCATGGTGGTGGGTTAACAGAAACAAAGTGCCATCGTGGGGAATTTCTAGGTGGCATCAAGCGGAAGCTAACGACACCTTAACCGCACTGCTTTCCTAAGTTTTCCACAAATTGCATGAAAATCAAGCACCAATCGTACGGAAATCAACCATAATTAAACAGAAATTTGGGTGGTAGGTTAACAGAGACCCCCGATATCATTGTGGTGGTTTAACAGAAACCAAGTGCCATCGTGCTGAGTTTCTAGAAGGTATCAAGAGGAAGCTAACAACAACTAAGCCGGATCCCTCGCGCCATTTTTCCAGAAGTTGCATGCAAATCAAGCACCTATCGTACGGAAATCAACTATAATTAAACAAAAATTTGGGTAGTAGGTTAACAGAGACCTCCAATATCATAGTGGTGGGTTACAAGAAACCAAGTGCGTTCATGGTGAGTTTCTAGTAGGCATCAAGAGGAAGCTAACGACGCCTTAGCGGGATCCCTCGCGCCATTTTGCCAGAAGTTGCATGCAAATCAAGCACCTATCGTACGGAAATCAACCGTATCAAGAGGAAGCTAACGACTCCTTAGCCGGATCCCTTGCGAAATTTTTCCAGAAGTTGCAGTCAAATCAAGCACCAATCGTACGGAAATCAACTATAATTAAAGAGAAATTTGGGTGGTAGGTTAACAGAGACCTCCGATATCATAGTGGTGGGTTAACAGGAACCACGTACCACCATGATGAATTTCTAGCTGGCATGAAGCGGATGCTAACGACACCATAGCCGGATCCCTCGCGCTATTTTTCCAGAAGTTGCATGCAAATCAAACACCAATCGTACGGAAATCAGCCATAATTAAGCAGAAATTTGAGTGGTAGGTAAACAGAGACCTCCGATATCATAGTGTTGGGAAAACAGAAACCAACTGCCCTCATGGTGAATTTCTAGCTGGCATCAAGCGGAAGCTGACGACACCTTAGCCGCACACCTTGCGTATGTTTTCCACAAGTTGTAAGCAAACCAAGAACCAATCGTACGGAAATCAACCATAATTAAACAGAAATTTGGGTGGTAGGTTAACAGAGATCTCCGATATCATTGTGGTGGGTTAACAGGACCCACGTACCACCATGATGAATTTCTATTTTTCCAGGCATCAAGCGGATGCCAACAACACCTTAGTCGGATGCTAACGACACCTTAGCCGGATATCTCGCGCAATTTTTCCAGAAGTTGCACGCAAATCAAGCACCAATCGTACGGAAATCAACCATAATTAAACAGAAATTTGGGTAGTAGGTTAACAGAGGCCTCCGATATCATAGTGGTGGTTTAACAAAAACCAAGTGTCATCGTGGTGAGTTTCTAGCAGGCATCAAGGGGAACCTAACGACGCCTTAGCCGGATCCCGCGCGCAATTTTTGCACAAGTTGCATGCAAATCAAGTACCAATCGTACGGAAATCAACTATAATTAAACAAGAATTTGGGTGGTAGGTTAACAGAGACCTCCGATATCATAGTGGTGGGTTAACAGGAACCACGTACCATCATGGTGAATTTCTAGCTGGCATCAAGCGGAAGCTACCGATATTTTAATCGCACCCCTTGCGTAAGTTTTCCGCAATTTGCATGCATATCAAGCATCAATCGTACGGAAATCAACTATAATTAAACAAAAATTGGGTAGTAGGTTAACAGAGACCTCCGATATCACTGTGGTGGTTTAACAGGACCGAAGTGCCATCGTGGTGAGTTTCTAGCAGGCATCAAGCGGAAGCTAACGACACCTTAGCCGGATCCCTCGCGCAATTTTTCCAGAAGTTGCATGCAACTCAAGCACAATTAAACAGAAATTTGAGTGGTAGGTATCAAGAGGAAGCTAACGACACCTTAGCTAAATCCCTCGCGCAATGTTTCCAAAAGTTGCATGCAAATCAAGCACAATTAAACAGAAATTTGGGTGGTAGGTTAACAGAGACCTCCGATATCATAGTGCTGGGTTAACAGGAACCACGTTCCATAACAGTGAATTTCTAGCAGGCATCAAGGGGTACCTAACGACACCTTAGCCGGATCTCTCGCGCTATTATTCCAGAAGTTGTGATGGTTTAACAGAAGCGAATTGCCATCGTGGTGAGTTTCTAGCAGGCATAAAACGGAAGCTAACGACACCTTTGCCGGAACCCTCGCGCAATTTTTCCAAAAGTTACATGCAAATCAAGCACAATTAAACGGAAATTTGGGTGGTAGGTTAACAGAGACCTCCGATATGACAGTGGTGGGTTAACAGAAACCAAGTGGCATCATGGTGAGTTTCTAGCAGACTTTAATCACAAGCTATCGACACCATAGCCGGATCCCTCGCGCTATTTTTTCAGAAGTTGCATGCAAATCAAGCACCAATCGTAAGGAAATCAACCATAATTAAATAGAGATTTGAGTGGTAGGTAAACAGAGACCCCCAATATCATGGTGGTGGGTTAACAGAGACAAAGTACCATCGTGGGGAATTTCTAAGAGGCATCAAGCGGAAGCTAACGACACCTTAACCGCACCCCTTGCGTAAGATTTCCACAAATTGCATGCAAATCAATCACCAATCGTACGGAAATCAACCATAATTAATCCAAAATTTGGGTGGTCGGTTAACAGAGACCTCCAATATCATAGTGGTGGGTTAACAGAAACCAAGCGCCATCTTCTGAGTTTCTAGAAGGCATCAAGAGGAAGCTAACGACACCTTAGCCGGATCTCAAGCACCAATCGTAAGGAAATCAACCATCATTAAACAGAAATTTGGGTGGACACCATAGCCGGATCCCTCGCGCTATTTTTCCAGAAGTTGCATGCAAATCAAGCACCAATCGTACGGAAATCAACTATAATTAAACAGAAATTTGAGTGGTAGGTTAACAGAGACCTCCGATATCATAGTGGTGGGTTAAAATAAACCAAGCGCTGGCATGGTGAATTTCTAGCATGCGTTAAGCGGAAGCTGACGACACCTTAGCCGCACAACTTGCGCATGTTTTCCACAAGTTGCATGCAAATTAAGCACCAATTGTACGGAAATCAAACATAATTAAACCAAAATTTGGATGGTCGGTTAACAGAGACCTCCAATATCATAGTGGTGGGTTAACAGAAACCAAGCGCCATCGTGCTGAGTTTCTAGAAGGCATCAAGAGGAAGCTAACGACACCTTAGCCGGATCCCTCGCGTAAATTTTCCTCATAGCTGCATGCAAAGCAAGTACCAATCGTGCGGAAATCAACCATAATTAAACCAAAATTTAGGTGGTCGGTTAACAGAGACCTCCGATATCATAGTGGTGGGTTAACAGAAACCAAGCGCCATCATGGTGAGTTTCTAGCTGGCATCAAGAGGAAGCTAACGACACCTTAGCCGGATCCCTCGCGTAAGTTTTCCTCAAATTGCATGCAAAGCAAGTACCAATCGTACGGAAATCAACCATAATTAAACCAAAATTTGAGTGGTCGGTTAATAGAGACCTCCGATATCATAGTGGTGGGTTAACAGAAACCAAGCGCCATCGTGCTGAGTTTCTAGAAGGCATCAAAAGGAAGCTAACGACACCTTAGCCGGATCCCTCGCGAAATTTTTCCAGAAGTTGCATGCAAATCAAGCACCAATCGTACGGAAATCGACCATAATTAAACAGAAATTTGGGTGGTAGGTTAACAGAGACCTACGATATCATTGCGGTGGGTTAACAAACACCAAGTGCCATCGTGGTGAGTTCCTAGCAGACTTTTACCACAAGCTAACGACACCATAGCCGGATCCCTCGCGCTATTTTTCCAGAAGTTGCATGCAAATAAAGCACCAATCGTACGGAAATCAACCATAATTAAACAGAAATTTGGGTGGTAGGTTAACAGAGACCTCCGATATTATAGTGGTGGATTAACAGGAACCAAGTGCCATCACGGTGTGTTTCTAGTAGGCATCAAGAGGAAGCTAACGACACCTTAGCCGGATCCCTCGCGCAATTTTTCCAGAAGTTGCATGGAAACCAAGCACAATTAAACAGAAATTTGGGTGGTAGGTAAACAGAGACCTCCGATATCACAGTGGTGGGTTAACAGAAACCAAGTGCCATCATGGTGAGTTTCAAGCAGACTTTAACCACAAGCTAACGACACCATAGCCGGATCCCTCGCGCTATTTTTCCAGAAGTTGCATGCAAATTAAGCACCAATTGTACGGAAATCAACCATAATTAAATAGAAATTTGAGTGGTAGGTAAACAGAGACCTCCGATATCATGGTGGTGGGTTAACAGAAACACAGTGCCATCGTGCTGAGTTTCTAGAAGGCATCAAGAGGATGCTAGCGATACCTTAGCCGGATATCTCGCGTTATTTTTTCAGAAGTTGCTTGCAAATCAATTACCAATCGTACGGAAATCAACTTTAATTAAACAGAAATTTGGGCGGTAGGTTAACAGAGACCTCCGATATCATAGTGGTGAGCTAACAGGAACCACGTACCACCATGATGAATTTCTAGCTGGCATGAAGCGGATGCTAACGACACCGTAGCCGGACAGAAACCAAGCGCCATCGTGCTGAGTTTCTAGAAGGCATCAAGAGGATGCTAGCGATACCTTAGCCGGATATCTCGCGTTATTTTTCCAGAAGTAGCTTGCAAATCAAGCACCAATCGTACGAAAGTCAACTATAATTAAAAAGAAATTTGGGTGGTAGGTTAAAAGAGACCTCCGTTATCATATTGGTGAATTAACAGCAACCACGTACCATCGTGGTGAGTTTCTAGCAGGCATCAAGAGAAAGCTAACGACACTTTAGCCGGATCCCTCGCGTAAGTTTTCCTCAAGTTGCATGCAAGCAAGTACCAATCGTACGGAAATCAACCATAATTAAACCAAAAGTTGGGTGGTCGGTTAACAGAGACCTCCGATATCATAATGGTGGGTTAACAGAAACCAAGCGCCATTGCACTGAGTTTCTAGGAGGCATCAAGAGGAAGCTAACGACACCTTAGCCGGATATCTCGCGCTATTTTTCAGAAGTTGCTTGCAAATCAATTACCAATCGTACGGAAATCAACTATGATTAAACAGAAATTTGGGTGGTAGGTTACCAGAGACCTCCGATATTATAGTGGTGGATTAACAGGAACCAAGTGCCATCACGGTGTGTTTCTAGTAGGCATCAAGAGGAAGCTAACGACACCTTAGCCGGATCCCTGGCGCAATTTTTCCAGAAGTTGCATGCAAATCAAGCACCAATCGTACGGAAATCAACCATAATTAAATAGAAATTTGAGTGGTAGGTAATCAGAGACCTCCGATATCATTGTGGTGGTTTAAAAGAAACCAAGTGCCATCGTGCTGAGTTTCTAAAAGGTATCAAGAGGAAGCTAACAACACCTTAGCCGGATCCCTCGCGCAATTTTTCCAGAAGTTGCATGCAAATCAAGCACCAATCGTACGGAATTCAACTATAATTAAACAAAAATTTAGGTGGTAGGTTAACAGAGGCCTCCGATATCACAGTGGTGGGTTAACAGAAACCAAGTGCCATCGTGGCGAGTTTCTAGCAGACTTTAACCACAAGCTAACGACACCATAGCCGGATCCCTCGCGCTATTTTTCCAGAAGTTGCATGCAAATCAAGCACCAATCGTACGGAAATCAACCATAATTAAATAGAAATTTGAGTGGTAGGTAATCAGAGACCTCCGATATCATTGTCGTGGTTTAAAAGAAACCAAGTGCCATCGTGGGGAATTTCTAGGTGGCATCCAGCGGAAGCTAACGACACCTAAACCGCACCGCTTGCCTAAGTTTTCCACAAATTGCATGAAAATCAAGCACCAATCGTACGGAAATCAGCTATAATTAAGCAGAAATTTGAGTGGTAGGTTAACAGAGACCTCCGATATCACAGTGGTGGGTTAACAGGAACCACGTACCACCATGATGAATTTCTAGCTGGCATGAAGCGGATGCTAACGACACCATAGCCGGATCCCTCGCGCTATTTTTCCAGAAGTTGCATGTACATCAAGCACCAATCGTACAAAAATCAACCATAATTAAACAGAAATTTTGGTGGTAGGTTAACACAGACCTCCGATATCATGGTGGTGGGTAAACAGGAACCACGTACCACCATGATGAATTTCTAGCTGGCATCAAGCGGATGCCAACAACGCCATAGTCGGATGCTAACGACAGCTTAGTGGTGGTTTAACAAAAACCAGGTGCCATCGTGGTGAGTTTCTAGCAGGCATCAAGGGGAACCTAACGACGCCTTAGCCGGATCCCGCGCGCAATTTTTGCACAAGTTGCATGCAAATCAAGCATCAATTGTAGGGAAATCAACTATAATTAAACAAAAAATTGGGTAGTAGGTTAACAGAGACCTCCGATATCACTGTGGTGGTTTAACAGGAACGAAGTGCCATCGTGGTGAGTTTCTAGCAGGCATCAAGCGAAAGCTAACGACATCTTAGCCGGATCATTTAAACAGAAATTTTAGTGGTAGGTATCAAGAGGAAGCTAACGACACCTTAGCTAAATCCCTCGCGCAATTTTTCCAAAAGTTGCATGCAAATCAAGCACAATTAAGTAGAAATTTGGGTGGTAGGTTAACAGAGACCTCCGATATGACAGTGGTGGGTTGACAGAAACCAAGTGGCATCATGGTGAGTTTCTAGCAGACTTTAGTCACAAGCTAACGACACCATAGCCGGATCCCTCGCGCTATTTTTCCAGAAGTTGCTTGCAAATCAAGCACCAATCGTACGAAAATCAACCATAATTAAATAGAGATTTGAGTGGTAGGTAAACAGAGACCCCCAATATCATGGTGGTGGGTAAACAGGAACCACGTACCACCATGATGAATTTCTAGCTGGCATCAAGCGGATGCCAACAACATCTTAGTCGGATGCTAACGACACCTTAGCCGGATATCTCGCGCAATTTTTCCAATAGTTGCTTGCAAATCAATTACCAATCGTACGGAAATCAACTATAATTAAACAGAAATTTGGGCGGTAGGTTAACAGAGACCTCCGATATCATAGTGGTGGGCTAACAGGAACCACATACCACCATGATGAATTTCTAGCTGGCATGAAGCGGATGCTAACGACACCTTAGCCGGATATCTCGCGCTATTTTTCCAGAAGTAGCTTGCAAATCAAGCACCAATCGTACGAAAATCAACTATAATTAAAAAGAAATTTGGGTGGTAGGTTAAAAGAGACCTCCGTTATCATATTGGTGAATTAACTGCAACCACGTACCATCATGGGGAGTTTCTAGCAGGCATCAAGAGGAAGCTAACGACACCTTAGCCGGATCCCTCCCGTAAGTTTTCCTCAAGTTGCATGCAAAGCAAGTACCAATCGTACGGAAATCAACCATAATTAAACCAAAAGTTGGGTGGTCGGTTAACAGAGACCTCCGATATCATAATGGTGGGTTAACAGAAACCAAGTGCCATAGTGGTGAGTTTCTAGCAGGCATCAAGAGGAAGCTAACGACACCTTAGCCGCATCCCTTGCGTAAGTTTTCCTCAATTTGCATGCAAATCAATTAGCAATCGTACGGAAATCAACTATGATTAAACAGAAATTTGGGTGGTGGGTTAACAGAGACCTCCGATATTATTGTGGTGGATTAACAGGAACCAAGTGCCATCACGGTGTGTTTCCAGTAGGCATCAAGAGGAAGCTAACGACACCTTAGCCGGATCCCTCGCGCAATTTTTCCAGAAGTTGCATGCAAACCAAGCACAATTAAACAGAAATTTAGGTGGTCGGTTAACAGAGACCTCCGGTATCATAGTGGTGGGTTAACAGAAACCAAGTGCCATCGTGGTGAGTTCCTAGCAGACTTTAACCACAAGCTAACGACACCATAGCCGGATCCCTCGCGCTATTTTTCCAGAAGTTGCATGCAAATAAAGCACCAACAGAGACCTCCGATATCATAGTGGTAGGTTAACAGGAACCACGTACCACCATGATGAATTTCTAGCTGGCATCAAGCGGATGCTAGCGACACCTTATCCGTATATCTCGCGCTATTTTTTTAGAAGTTGCTTGCAAATCAATTACCAATCGTACGGAAATCAACTATGATTAAACCGAAATTTGAGTGGTAGGTTAACAGAGACCTCCGATATTATAGTGGTGGATTAACAGGAACCAAGTGCCATCACGGTGTGTTTCTAGTAGGCATCAAGAGGAAGCTAACGACACCTTAGCCGGATCCCTCGCGCAATTTTTCCAGAAGTTGCATGCAAACCAAGCACAATTAAACAGAAATTTGGGTGGCAGATTAACAGAGACCTCCGATATCATAGTGGTCGGTTAACAGGAACTACGTACCACCATGATGAATTTCTAGCTGGCATAAAGCGGATGCTAACGACACCATAGCCGGATCCCTCGCGCTATTTTTCCAGAAGTTGCATGCAAATCAAGCACCAATCGTACGGAAATCAACCATAATTAAATCATAGTGGTGGGTTAACAGAAACCAAACGCCATCGTGCTGAGTTTCTAGAAGGCATCACAAGGAAGCTAACGACACCATAGCTGGATCCCTCGCGCTATTTTTCCAGAAGTTGCATGCAAATCAAGCACCAATCGTACGGAAATCAACCATAATTAAATAGAAATTTTGTGGTAGGTAAACAGAGACCTCCGATATCATGGTGGTGGGTTAACAGAAACACAGTGCCATCGTGGGGAATTTCTAAGTGGCATCAAGCGGAAGCTAAGGACGGTTTAACCGCACGCCTTGCGTAAGTTTTCCACAAATTGCATGCAAATCAATCACCAATCGTGCGGAAATCAACCATAATTAAACCAAAATTTGGGTGGTCGGTTAACAGAGACCTTCGATATCATAGTGGTGGGTTAACAGAAACCAAGCGCCATCGTGGTGAGTTTCTAGCAGGCATCAAGAGGAAGCTAACGACACCTTAGCCGGATCCCTCGCGTAAGTTTTCCTCAAGTTGCATGCAAAGCAAGTACCAATCGTAGGGAAATCAACCATAATTAAACCAAAATTTTAGTGGTCGGTTAACAGAGACCTCCGATATCATAGTGGTGGGTTAACAGAAACCAAGCGCCATCGTGCTGAGTTTCTAGAAGGCATCAAGAGGATGCTAGCGATACCTTAGCCGGATATCTCGCGTTATTTTTTCAGAAGTTGCTTGCAAATCAATTACCAATCGTACGGAAATCAACTATAATTAAACAGAAATTTGGGCGGTAGGTTAACAGAGACCTCCGATATCATAGTGGTGGGCTAACAGGAACCACATACCACCATGATGAATTTCTAGCTGGCATGAAGCGGATGCTAACGACACCTTAGCCGGATATCTCGCGCTATTTTCCCAGAAGTAGCTTGCAAATCAAGCACCAATCGTACGAAAATCAACTATAATTAAAAAGAAATTTGGGTGGTAGGTTAAAAGAGACCTCCGTTATCATATTGGTGAATCAACTGCAACCACGTACCATCATGGGGAGTTTCTAGCAGGCATCAAGAGGAAGCTAACGACACCTTAGCCGGATCCCTCGCGTAAGTTTTGCTCAAGTTGCATGCAAAGCAAGTACCAATCGTACGGAAATCAACCATAATTAAACCAAAAGTTGGGTGGTCGGTTAACAGAGACCTCCGATATCATAATGGTGGGTTAACAGAAACCAAGTGCCATAGTGGTGAGTTTCTAGCAGGCATCAAGAGGAAGATAACGACACCTTAGCCGCATCCCTTGCGTAAGTTTTCCTCAATTTGCATGCAAATCAATTAGCAATCGTACGGAAATCAACTATGATTAAACAGAAATTTGGGTGGTAGGTTAACAGAGACCTCCGATATTATTGTGGTGGATTAACAGGAACCAAGTGCCATCACGGTGTGTTTCTAGTAGGCATCAAGAGGAAGTTAACGACACCTTAGCCGGATCCCTCGCGCAATTTTTCCAGAAGTTGCATGCAAACCAAGCACAATTAAACAGAAATTTGGGTGGTAGTTTAACAGAGACCTCCGATATCGCAGTGGTGGGTTAACAGAAACCAAGTGCCATCATGGTGAGTTTCTAGCAGACTTTAACCACAAGCTAACGACACCATAGCCGGATCCCTCGCGCTATTTTTCCAGAATTACGGAAATCAACCATAATTAAACAGAAATTTGGGTGGTAGGTTAACAGAGACCTACGATATCATTGCGGTGGGTTAACAGACACCAAGTGCCATCGTGGTGAGTTCCTAGCAGACTTTAATCACAAGCTAACGACACCATAGCCGGATCCCTCGCGCAATTTTTCCAGAAGTTGCATGCAAACCAAGCACAATTAAACAGAAATTTGGGTGGTAGTTTAACAGAGACCTCCGATATCATAGTGGAGGGTTAACAGAAACCAAGCGCCGTCATGGTGAATTTCTAGCTGGCATCAAGCGGAAGCTGACGACTTCTTAGCCGCACAACTTGCGTATGTTTTCCACAAGTTGCATGCAAATTAAGCACCAATCGTACGGTAATCAAACATAATTAAATCAAAATTTGGATGGTCGGTTAACAGAGACCTCCAATATCATAGTGGTGGGTTAACAGAAACCAAGGGAATTCATGCTGAGTTTCTAGAAGGCATCAAGAGGAAGCTAACGACACCTTAGGCGGATCCCTCGCGTTAGTTTTCCTCATAGCTGCATGCAAAGCAAGTACCAATCATGCGGAAATCAACCATAATGAAACCAAAATTTAGGTGGTCGGTTAACAGAGACCTCCGATATCATAGTGGTGGGTTAACAGCAACCAAGCGCCATCGTGGTGAATTTCTAGCAGGCATCAAGATTAAGCTAACGTCACCTTAGCCGGATCCCTCGCGTAAGTTTTCCTCAAATTGCATGCAAAGCAAGTACCAACCGTACGGAAATCAATCATAATTAAACCAAAATTTGAGTGGTCGGTTAACAGAGACCTCCGATATCATAGTGGTGGGTTAACAGAAACCAAGCGCCATCGTGCTGAGTTTCTAGAAGGCATAAAAAGGAAGCTAACGACACCTTAGCCGGATCCCTCTCGAAATTTTTCCAGAAGTTGCATGCAAATCAAGCACCAATCGTACGGAAATCGACCATAATTAAACAGAAATTTGGGTGGTAGGTTAACAGAGACCTACGATATCATTGCGGTGGGTTAACAAACACCAAGTGCCATCGTGGTGAGTTCCTAGCAGACTTTAATCACAAGCTAACGACACCATAGCCGGATCCCTCGCGCTATTTTTCCAGAAGTTGCATGCAAATAAAGCACCAATCGTACGGAAATTAACCATAATTAAACAGAAATTTGGGTGGTAGGTTAACAGACACCTCCGATATCATAGTGGTAGGTTAACAGGAACCACGTACCACCATGATGAATTTCTAGCTGGCATCAAGCGGATGCTAGCGACACCTTAGCCGGATATCTCGCGCTATTTTTTCAGAAGTTGCTTGCAAATCAATTACCAATCGTACGGAAATCAACTATGATTAAACAGAAATTTGGGTGGTAGGTTAACGGAGACCTCCGATATTATAGTGGTGGATTAACAGGAACCAAGTGCCATCACGGTGTGTTTCTGGTAGGCATCAAGAGGAAGCTAACGACACTTTAGCCGGATCCCTCGCGCAATTTTTCCAGAAGTTGCATGCAAACCAAGCACAATTAAACAGAAATATGGGTGGTAGGTTAACAGAGACCTCCGATATCATAGTGGTGGGTTAACAGGAACGACGTACCACCATGATGGATTTCTGGCTGGCATAAGGCGGATGCTAACGACACCATAGCCGGATCCCTCGCACTATTTGTCTAGAAGTTGCATGCAAATCAAGCACCAATCGTACGGAAATCAACCATAATTAAATAGAAATTTAGTGGTAGGTAAACAGAGACCTCCGATATCATGGTGGTGGGTTAACAGAAGCACAGTGCCATCGTGGGGAATTTCTAAGTGGCATCAAGCGGAAGCTAACGACACCTTAACCGCACGCCTTGCGTAAGTTTTCCAGAAATTGCATGCAAATCAATCACCAATCGTGCGGAAATCAACCATAATTAAACCAAAATTTGGGTGGTCGGTTAACAGAGACCTCCGATATCATAGTGGTGGGTTAACAGAAACCAAGCGCCATCGTGGTGAGTTTCTAGCAGGCATCAAGAGGAAGCTAGCGACACTTTAGCCGGATCCCTCGCGTAAGTTTTCCTCAAGTTGCATGCAAAGCAAGTACCAATCCTACGGAAATCAACCATAATTAAACCAAAATTTGGGTGGTCGGTTAACAGAGACCTCCGATTTCATAGTGGTGGGTTAACAGAAACCAAGCGCCATCGTGCTGAGTTTCTAGAAGGCATCAAGAGGATGCAAGCGATACCTTAGCTGGATATCTCGCGTTATTTTTTCAGAAGTTGCTTGCAAATCAATTACCAATCGTACGGAAATCAACTATAATTAAACAGAAATTTGGGCGGTAGGTTAACAGAGACCTCCGATATCATAGTGGTGGGCTAACAGGAACCACGTTCCAACATGATGAAGTTCTAGCTGGCATGAAGCGGATGCCAACGACACCTTAGCCGGATATCTCGCGCTATTTTTCCAGAAGTAGCTTGCAAATCAAGCACCAATCGTACGAAAATCAACTATAATTAAAAAGAAATTTGGGTGGTAGGTTAAAAGAGACCTCCGTTATCATATTGGTGAATTAACAGCAACCACGTACCATCGTGATGAGTTTCTAGCAGGCATCAAGAGGAAGCTAACGGCACCTTAGCCGGATCCATCGCGTAAGGTTTCCTCATAGCTGCATGCAAAGCAAGTACCAATCGTGCGGAAATCAACCATAATTAAACCAAAATTTAGGTGGTCGGTTACCAGAGACCTCCGATATCATAGTGGTGGGTTAACAGCAACCAAGCGCCATCGTGGTGAATTTCTAGCAGGCATCAAGAGGAAGCTAACGTCACCTTAGCCGGATCCCTCGCGTAAGTTTTCCTCAAATTGCATGCAAAGCAAGTACCAATCGTACGGAAATCAACAATAACCAAAATTTGGGTAGTCGGTTAACAGAGACCTCCGATATCATAGTGGTGGGCTAACAGAAACCAAGTGCCATCGTGGTGAGTTCCTAGCAGACTTTAACCACAAGCTAACGACACCATAGCCGGATCCCTCGCGCTATTTTTCCAGAAGTTGCATGCAAATAAAGCACCAACAGAGACCTCCGATATCATAGTGGTAGGTTAACAGGAACCACGTACCACCATGATGAATTTCTAGCTGGCATCAAGCGGGTGCTAGCGACACCTTAGCCGGATCCCTCGCGCTATTTTTCCAGAAGTTGCATGCAAATCAAGCACCAATCGTACGGAAATCAACCATAATTAAATCATAGTGGTGGGTTAACAGAAACCAAGCGCCATCATGCTGAGTTTCTAGAAGGCATCAAAAGGAAGCTAACGACACCATAGCCGGATCCCTCGCACTATTTTTCTAGAAGTTGCATGCAAATCAAGCACCAATCGTACGGAAATCAACCATAATTAAATAGAAATTTAGTGGTAGGTAAACAGAGACCTCCGATATCATGGTGGTGGGTTAACAGAAGCACAGTGCCATCGTGGGGAATTTCTAAGTGGCATCAAGCGGAAGCTAACGACACCTTAACCGCACGCCTTGCGTAAGTTTTCCACAAATTGCATGCAAATCAATCACCAATCGTGCGGAAATCAACCATAATTAAACCAAAATTTGGGTGGTCGGTTAACAGAGACCTCCGATATCATAGTGGTGGGTTAACAGAAACCAAGCGCCATCGTGGTGAGTTTCTAGCAGGCATCAAGAGGAAGCTAGCGACACTTTAGCCGGATCCCTCGCGTAAGTTTTCCTCAAGTGGCATGCAAAGCAAGTACCAATCGTACGGAAATCAACCATATTTAAACCAAAATTTGGGTGGTCGGTTAACAGAGACCTCCGATATCATAGTGGTGGGTTAACAGAAACCAAGCGCCATCGTGCTGAGTTTCTAGAAGGCATCAAGAGGATGCTAGCGATACCTTAGCCGGATATCTCGCGTTATTTTTTCAGAAGTTGCTTGCAAATCAATTACCAATCGTACGGAAATCAACTATAATTAAACAGAAATTTGGGCGGTAGGTTAAAAGAGACCTCCGTTATCATATTGGTGAATTAACAGCAACCACGTACCATCGTGGTGAGTTTCTAGCAGGCATCAAGAGGAAGATAACGGCACCTTAGCCGGATCCCTCGCGTAAGGTTTCCTCATAGCTGCATGCAAAGCAAGTACCAATCGTGCGGAAATCAACCATAATTAAACCAAAATTTAGGTGGTAGGTTCACAGAGACCCCCGATATCATAGTGGTGGGTTAAGAGAAACCAAGTGCCATCGTGGTGAGTTTCTAGCAGGCATAAATGGGAAGCTAACGTCACCTTAGCCGGATCCCTCGCGTAAGTTTTCCTCAAATTGCATGCAAAGCAAGTACCAATCGTACGGAAATCAACAATAACCAAAATTTGGGTAGTCGGTTAACTGAGACCTCCGATATCATAGTGGTGGGCTAACAGAAACCAAGTGCCATCGTGGTGCGTTCCTAGCAGACTTTAACCACAAGCTAACGACACCATAGCCGGATCCCTCGCGCTATTTTTCCAGAAGTTGCATGCAAATAAAGCACCAACAGAGACCTCCGATATCATAGTGGTAGGTTAACAGGAACCACGTACCACCATGATGAATTTCTAGCTGGCATCAAGCGGGTGCTAGCGACACCTTAGCCGGATATCTCGCGCTATTTTTTCAGAAGTTGCATGCAAACCAAACACCAATCGTACGGAAATCAACTATAATTAAACAAAAAATTGGGTGGTAGGTTAACAGAGACCTCCTATATCACAGTGGTGGGTAAACAGAAACCAAGTTCCATCGTGGTGAGTTTCTAGCAGGCATTAAGGGGACGCTATTGACACCTTAGCCGCACCCCTTGCTTAAGTTGTCCACAAGTTGCATGCAAACCAACCACAATTAAACAGAAATTTGGGTGGTAGGATAACAGAGACCTCCGATATCGCAGTGGTGGGTTAACAGAAACCAAGTGCCATCATGGTGAGTTTCTAGCAGACTTTAACCACAAGCTAACGACACCATAGCCGGATCCCTCGCGCTATTTTTCCAGAAGTACGGAAATCAACCATAATTAAACAGAAATTTGAGTGGTAGGTTAACAGAGACCTCCGATATCATAGTGGTGGGTTAACAGAAACCAAGCGCCGTCATGGTGAATTTCTAGCTGGCATCAAGCGGAAGCTGACGACACCTTAGCCGCACAACTTGCGTATGTTTTCCACAAGTTGCATGCAAATTAAGCACCAATCGTACGGAAATCAAACATAATTAAACCAAAATTTGGATGGTCGGTTAACAGAGACCTCCAATATCATAGTGGTGGGTTAACAGAAACCAAGCGCCATCGTGCTGAGTTTCTAGAAGGCATCAAGAGGAAGCTAACGACACCTTAGCCGGATCCCTCGCGTAAGTTTTCCTCATAGCTGCATGCAAAGCAAGTACCAATCGTGCGGAAATCAACCATAATTAAACAAAAATTTAGGTGGTCGGTTAACAGAGACCTCCGATATGATAGTGGTGGATTAACAGCAACCAAGCGCCATCAAGGTGAATTTCTAGCAGGCATCAAGAGGAAGCTAACGTCACCTTAGCCGAATATCTCGCGCTATTTTTTCAGAAATTGCTTGCAAATCAATTACCAATCGTACGGAAATCAACTATGATTAAACAGAAATTTGGGTGGTAGGTTAACAGAGACCTCCGATATCATTGCGGTGGGTTAACAATCACTAAGTGCCATCGTGGTGAGTTCCTAGCAGACTTTAACCACAAGCTAACGACACCATAGCCGGATCCCTCGCGCTATTTTTCCAGAAGTTGCATGCAAATAAAGCACCAATCGTACGGAAATCAACCATAATTAAACAGAAATTTGGGTGGTAGGTTAACAGAGACCTCCGATATCATAGTGGTCGGTTAACAGGAATCACGTACCACCATGATGAATTTCTAGCTGGCATCAAGCGGATGCTAGCGACACCTTAGCCGGATATCTCGCGCTATTTTTTCAGAAGTTGCTTGCAAATCAATTACCAATCGTACGGAAATCAACTATGATTAAACAGAAATTTGGGTGGTAGGTTAACAGAGACCTCCGATATTATAGTGGTGGATTAACAGGAACCAAGTGCCATCACGGTGTGTTTCTAGTAGGCATCAAGAGGAAGCTAACGACACTTTAGCCGGATCCCTCGCGCAATTTTTCCAGAAGTTGCATGCAACCCAAGCACAATTAAACATAAATTTGGGTGGTAGGTTAACAGAGACCTCCGATATCACAGTGGTGGGTTAACAGAAACCAAGTGCCATCATGGTGAGTTTCTAGCAGACTTTAACCACAAGCTAACGACACCATAGCCGGATCCTCGCGCTATTTTTCCAGAAGTTGCATGCAAATCAAGCACCAATCGTACGGAAATCAACCATAATTAAACCAAAATTTAGGTGGTCGGTTAACAGAGACCTCCGATATCATAGTGGTGGGTTAACAGCAACCAAGCGCCATCATGGTGAATTTCTAGCAGGCATCAAGAGGAAGCTAACGTCACCTTAGCCGGATCCCTCGCGTAAGTTTTCCTCAAATTGCATGCAAAGCAAGTACCAATCGTACGGAAATCAACCATAATTAATCCAAAATTTGGGTGGTCGGTTAACAGAGACCTCCGTTATCATAGTGCTGGGTTAACAGAAACCAAGCGCTATCGTGCTGAGTTTCTAGAAGGCATCAAAAGGAAGCTAACGACACCATAGCCGGATCCCTCTCGAAATTTTTCCAGAAGTTGCATGCAAATCAAGCACCAATCGTACGGAAATCAACCATAATTAAACCAAAATTTGGGTGGTCGGTTAACAGAGACCTCCGATATCATAGTGGTGGGTTAACAGAAACACAGTGCCATCGTGAGAAATTTCTAAGTGGCATCAAGCGGAAGCAAACGATATTTTAACCGCACGCCTTGCGTAAGTTTTCCACAAATAGCATGCAAATCAATCACCAATCGTGCGGAAATCAACCATAATTAAACCAAAATTTGGGTGGTCGGTTAACAGAGACCTCCGATATCATAGTGGTGGGTTAACAGAAACCAAGCGCCATCGTGGTAAGTTTCTAGCAGGCATCAAGAGGAAGCTAACGACACCTTAGCCGGATCCCTCGCGTAAGTTTTCCTCAAGTTGCATGCAAAGCAAGTGCCAATCGTACGGAAATCAACCATAATTAAACCAAAATTTGGGTGGTCGGTTAACAGAGACCTCCGATATCATAGTGGTGGGTTAACAGAAACCAAGCGCCATCGTGCTGAGTTTCTAGAAGGCATCAAGAAGATGCTAGCCGGATATCTCGCGTTATTTTTTCAGAAGTTGCTTGCAAATCAATTACCAATCGTACGGAAATCAACTATATTTAAACAGAAATTTGGGCGGTAGGTTAACAGAGACCTCCGATATCATAGTGGTGGGCTAACAGGAACCACGTACCACCATGATGACTTTCTAGCTGGCATGAAGGGATGCTAACTACACCTTAGCCGGATATCTCGCGCTATTTTTCCAGAAGTAGCTTGCAAATCAAGCACCAATCGTACGAAAATCAACTATAATTAAAAAGAAATTTGGGGGGTAGGTTAAAAGAGACCTCCGTTATCATATTGGTGAATTAACAGCAACCACGTACCATCGTGGTGTGTTTCTAGCAGTCATCAAGAGGAAGCTAACGACACCTTAGCCGGATCCCTCGCGTAAGTTTTCCTCAAGTTGCATGCAAAGAAAGTACCAATCGTACGGAAATCAACCATGATTAAACCAAAAGTTGGGTGGTCGGTTAACAGAGACCTCCGATATCATAATGGTGGGTTAACAGAAACCAAGCGCCATCGTGCTGAGTTTCTAGGAGGCATCAAGAGGTAGCTAACGACACCTTAGCCGGATCCCTCGCGCAATTTTTCCAGAAGTTGCATGCAAATCAAGCACCAATCGTACGGAAATCAACCATAATTAAAAAGAAACTTGGGTGGTAGGTTAACAGACGCCTCCGATATCACAGTGGTGGGTTAACAGAAACCAAGTGCCATAGTGGTGAGTTTCTAGCAGGCATCAAGAGGAAGCTAACGACACCTTAGCTGCATCCCTTGCGTAAGTTTTCCTCAATTTGCATGCAAATCAATTACCAATCGTAAGGAAATCAACCATAATTAAACAAAAATTTGGGTAGTAGGTTAAAAGAGACCTCTGATATCACAGTGGTGGATTAACAGAACCCAATTGATATCTTGGTGTGTTTCTAGTAGGCATCAAGAGGAAGCTAACGACACCTTAGCCGGATCCCTCGTGCAATTTTTCCAGAAGTTGCATGCAAATCAAGCAGGAAGCTAACGACACCTTTGCCGGATCCCTCGAGCAATTTTTCCAGAAGTTGCATGCAAATCAAGCACCAATCGTACGGAAATCAACCATAATTAAAAAGAAATTTGGGTGGTAGGTTAATAGAGACCTCCGATTTCATAGTGGTGGGTTAACAGAAACCAAGTGCCATAGTGGTGAGTTTCTAGCAATCATCAAGAGGAAGCTAACGACACCTTAGCTGCATCCCTTGCGTAAGTTTTCCTCAATTTGCATGCAAATCAATTACCAATCGTAAGGAAATCAACCATAATTAAACAAAAATTTGGGTAGTAGGTTAAAAGAGACCTCTGATATCACAGTGGTGGATTAACAGAACCCAATTGATATCTTGGTGTGTTTCTAGTAGGCATCAAGCGGAAGCTGACGACACCTTAGCCGCACAACTTGCGTATGTTTTCCACAAGTTGCATGCAAATCAATCACCAATCGTGCGGAAATCAACCATAATTAAACCAAAATTTGGGTGGTCGGTTAACAGAGACCTCCAATATCATAGTGGTGGGTTAACAGAAACCAAGCGCCATCGTGCTGAGTTTCTAGAAGGCATCAAGAGGAAGCTAACGACACCTTATCCGGATCCCTCTCGAAATTTTTCCAGAAGTTGCATGCAAATCAAGCACCAATCGTACGGAAATCGACCATAATTAAACAGAAATTTGGGTGGTAGGTTAACAGAGACCTACGATATCATTGCGGTGGGTTAACAAACACCAAGTGCCATCGTGGTGAGTTCCTAGCAGACTTTAACCACAAGCTAACGACACCATAGCCGGATCCCTCGCGCTATTTTTTCAGAAGTTGCATGCAAATAAAGCACCAATCGTACGGAAATCAACCATAATTAAACAGAAATTTGGGTGGTAGGTTAACAGAGACCTCCGATATCATAGTGGTAGGTTAACAGGAACCACGTACCACCATGATGAATTTCTAGCTGGCATCAAGCGGATGCTAGCGACACCTTAGCCGGATATCTCGCGCTATTTTTTCAGAAGTTGCTTGCAAATCAATTACCAATCGTACGGAAATCAACTATGATTAAACAGAAATTTCGGTGGTAGGTTAACAGAGACCTCCGATATTATAGTGGATCCCTCGCGCTATTTTTCCAGAAGTTGCATGCAAATAAAGCACCAATCGTACGGAAATCAACCATAATTAAACAGAAATTTGGGTGGTAGGTTAACAGAGACCTCCGATATCATAGTGGTAGGTTAACAGGAACCACGTACCACCATGATGAATTTCTAGCTGGCATCAAGCGGATGCTAGCGAAACCTTAGCCGGATATCTCGCGCTATTTTTTCAGAAGTTGCTTGCAAATCAATTACCAATCGTACGGAAATCAACTATGATTAAACAGAAATTTGGGTGGTAGGTTAACAGAGACCTCCGATATTATAGTGGTGGATTAACAGGAACCAAGTGCCATCACGGTGTGTTTCTAGTAGGCATCAAGAGGAAGCTAACGACACTTTAGCCGGATCCCTCGCGCAATTTTTCCAGAAGTTGCATGCAACCCAAGCACAATTAAACATAAATTTGGGTGGTAGGTTAACAGAGACCTCCGATATCACAGTGGTGGGTTAACAGAAACCAAGTGCCATCATGGTGAGTTTCTAGCAGACTTTAACCACAAGCTAACGACACCATAGCCGGATCCTCGCGCTATTTTTCCAGAAGTTGCATGCAAATCAAGCACCAATCGTGCGGAAATCAACCATAATTAAATAGAAATTTGAATGGTAGGTAAACAGAGACCTCCGATATCATATTGGTGGGTTAACAGAAATACAGTGCCATCGTGGGGAATTTCTAAGTGGCATCAAGCGGAAGCAAACGATATTTTAACCGCACGCCTTGCGTAAGTTTTCCACAAATTGCATGCAAATCAATTACCAATCGTAAGGAAATCAACCATAATTAAACAAAAATTTGGGTAGTAGGTTAAAAGAGACCTCTGATATCACAGTGGTGGATTAACAGAAACCAATTGCCATCATGGTGTGTTTCTAGTAGGCATCAAGAGGAAGCTAACGACACCTTAGCCGGATCCCTCGTGCAATTTTTCCAGAAGTTGCATGCAAATCAAGCAGGAAGCTAACGACACCTTTGCCGGATCCCTCGAGCAATTTTTCCAGAAGTTGCATGCAAATCAAGCACCAATCGTACGGAAATCAACTATGATTAAACAGAAATTTGGGTGGTAGGTTAACAGAGACCTCCGATATTTTAGGAGTGGATTAACAGGAACCAAGTGCCATCACGGTGTGTATCTAGTAGGCATCAAGAGGAAGCTAGCGACACCTTAGCCAGATCCCTCGCGCAATTTTTCCAGAAGTTGCATGCAAACCAAGCACAATTAAACAGAAATTTGGGTGGTAGGTTAACAGAGACCTCCGATATCATAGTGGAGGGTTAACAGAAACCAAGTGCCCTCATGGTGAATTTCTAGCTGGCATCAAGCGGAAGCTGACTACACATTAGCCGCACACCTTGCGTATGTTTTCCACAAGTTGTAAGCAAACCAAGCACCAATCGTGCGGAAATCAGCCATAATTAAACCGAAATTTGGATGGTAGGCTAACAGACGCCTCCGATATCACAGTGGTGGGTTAACAGAAACCAAGTGCCATAGTGGTGAGTTTCTAGAAGGTATCAAGAGGAACCTAACGACGCCTTAGCCGGATCCCTCGCGCAATTTTTCCAGAAGTTGCTTGCAAATCAAGCACCAATCGTACGGAAATCAACCATAATTAAACAGAAATTTGGGGGGTAGGTTAACAGAGACCTCCGATATCACAATGGTGGGTTAACAGAAGCCAAGTGCCATCATGGTGAGTTTCTAGAAGGTATCAAGAGGAAGCTAACGACACCTTAGCCGGATCCCTCGCGCAATTTTTCCAGAAGTTGCATGCAAACCAAGCACAATTAAACAGAAATTTGGGTGGTAGGTTAACAGAGACCTCCGATATCACAATGGTGGGTTAACAGAAGCCAAGTGCCATCATGGTGAGTTTCTAGAAGGTATCAAGAGGAACCTAACGACGCCTTAGCCGGATCCCTCGCGCAATTTTTCCAGAAGTTGCTTGCAAATCAAGCACCAATCGTACGGAAATCAACCATAATTAAACAGAAATTTGGGGGGTAGGTAAACAGAGACCTTCGTTATCATGGTGGTGGGTTAACAGAAACAAAGTGCTATCGTGGGGAATTTCTAAGTGGCATCCAGCGGAAGCTAACGACACCTTAACCGCACCCCGTGCGTAAGTTTTCCACAAATTGCATGCAAATCAAGCAGGAAGCTAGCGACACCTTAGCCGGATCCCTCGCGCAATTTTTCCAGAAGTTGCATGCAAATCAAGCACCAATCGTACGGAAATCAACCATAATTAAAAAGAAATTTGGGTGGTAGGTTAATAGAGACCTCCGATATCATAGTGGAGGGTTAACAGAAACCAAGTGCCCTGTCATAAAGCGGAAGCTGACTACACATTAGCCGCACACCTTGCGTATGTTCTCCACAAGTTGTAAGCAAACCAAACACCAATCGTACGGAAATCAGCCATAATTAAACCGAAATTTGGATGGTAGGTTAACAGAGGCCTCCGATATCACAGTGCTGGGTTAACAGAAACCAAGTGCCATAGTGTGGAGTTTCTAGCAGCTTCCAAGAGGAAGCTAACGACACCTTCGCCGCATCCCTTGCGTAAGTTTTCCTCAAATTGCATGCAAATCAAGCACCAATCGTAAGGAAATCAACGATAATTAATCCAAAATTTGGGTAGTAGGTTAACAGAGGCCTCCGATATCACAGTGGCGGGTTAACAGGAGCCACGTACCACCATGATGAATTTCTAGCTGGCTTGAAGCGGATGCTAACAACACCATAGCCGGATCCCTCGCGCTATTTTTCCAGAAGTTGCATGCAAATCAAGCACCAATCGTACGGAAATCAACCATAATTAAACAGAAATTTGGGTGGTAGGTTAACAGAGACCTCCGATATCATAGTGGTGGGTTAACAGGACCACGTACCACCATGATGAATTTCTAGCTGGCATGAAGCGGATGCTAACGACACCATAGCCGGATCCCTCGCGCGATTTTTCCAGAAGTTGCATGCAAATCAAGCACAATTAAACAGAAATTTGGGTGGTAGGTTAACAGAGACCTCGGATATCACAGGGGTGGGTTAACAGAAACCATGTGCCATCGTGGTGAGTTTCTAGTAGACTTTAAACACAAGCTAACGACACCATAGCCGGATCCCTCGCGCTATTTTTCCAGAAGTTACATGCAAATCAAGCACCAATCGTACGGAAATCAACTATAATTAAACAAGAATTTGGGTGGTAGGTTAACAGAGACCTTCGTTATCATGGTGGTGGGTTAACAGAAACAAAGTGCTATCGTGGGGAATTTCTAAGTGGCATCCAGCGGAAGCTAACGACACCTTAACCGCACCCCGTGCGTAAGTTTTCCACAAATTGCATGCAAATCAAGCAGGAAGCTAACGACACCATAGCCGGGTCCCTCGCGCTATTTTTCCAGAAGTTGCAAGCAAATCAAGCACCAATCGTACGGAAATCAACCATAATTAAAGAGAAATTTGAGGGGTAGGTAAACAGAGACCTTCGTTATCATGGTGGTGGGTTAACAGAAACAAAGTGCTATCGTGGGGAATTTCTAAGTGGCCTCAAGCGGAAGCTAACGACACCTTAACCGCACCCCTTGCGTAAGTTTTCCACAAATTGCATGCAAATCAAGCACCAATCGTACGGAAATCAACCATAACTAAACAGAAATTTGGGTGGTAGGTTAAAAGATACCTCCGATATCATAGTGCTGGGTTAACAGAAACCAAGCGCTATCGTGCTGAGTTTCTAGAAGGTATCAAGAGGAAGCTAACGACACCTTAGCCGGATCCCTCGCGCAATTTTTCCAGAAGTTGCATGCAAATCAAGCACCAATCGTACGGAAATCAACCATAATTAAACAGAAATTTGGGTGGTAGGTTAACAGAGACCTCCGATATCATAGTGAGTTTCTAGGAGGCATCAAGAGGAAGCTAACGACACCTTAGCCGGATCCCTCGCGCAATTTTTCCAGAAGTTGCATGCAAAGAAAGTATCAATCGTACGGAAATCAACCATAATTAAACCAAAAGTTGGGTGGTCGGTTAACAGAGACTTCCGTTATCATGGTGGTGGGTTAACAGAAACAAAGTGCCATAGTGGTGAGTTTCTAGCAGGCATCAAGAGGAAGCTAACGACACCTTAGCCGGATCCCTCGCGTAAGTTTTCCTCAAGTTGCATGCAAAGAAAGTATCAATCGTACGGAAATCAACCATAATTAAACCAAAAGTTGGGTGGTCGGTTAACAGAGACCTCCGATATCATAATGGTGGGTTAACAGAAACCAAGCGCCATCATGGTGTGTTTCTAGTAGGCATCAAGAGGAAGCTAACGACACCTTAGCCGGATCCCTCGCGCAATTTTTCCAGAAGTTGCATGCAAACCAAGCACAATTAAACAGAAATTTGGGTGGTAGGTTAACAGAGACCTCCGATATCACAATGGTGGGTTAACAGAAGCCAAGTGCCATCATGGTGAGTTTCTAGCAGACTTTAACCACAAGCTAACGACACCATAGCCGGGTCCCTCGCGCTATTTTTCCAGAAGTTGCAAGCAAATCAAGCACCAATCGTACGGAAATCAACCATAATTAAACAGAAATTTGGGGGGTAGGTAAACAGAGACCTTCGTTATCATGGTGGTGGGTTAACAGAAACAAAGTGCTATCGTGGGGAATTTCTAAGTGGCATCCAGCGGAAGCTAACGACACCTTAACCGCACCCCGTGCGTAAGTTTTCCACAAATTGCATGCAAATCAAGCAGGAAGCTAGCGACACCTTAGCCGGATCCCTCGCGCAATTTTTCCAGAAGTTGCATGCAAATCAAGCACCAATCGTACGGAAATCAACCATAATTAAAAAGAAATTTGGGTGGTAGGTTAATAGAGACCTCCGATATCATAGTGGAGGGTTAACAGAAACCAAGTGCCCTGTCATAAAGCGGAAGCTGACTACACATTAGCCGCACACCTTGCGTATGTTCTCCACAAGTTGTAAGCAAACCAAACACCAATCGTACGGAAATCAGCCATAATTAAACCGAAATTTGGATGGTAGGTTAACAGAGGCCTCCGATATCACAGTGCTGGGTTAACAGAAACCAAGTGCCATAGTGTGGAGTTTCTAGCAGCTTCCAAGAGGAAGCTAACGACACCTTCGCCGCATCCCTTGCGTAAGTTTTCCTCAAATTGCATGCAAATCAAGCACCAATCGTAAGGAAATCAACGATAATTAATCCAAAATTTGGGTAGTAGGTTAACAGAGGCCTCCGATATCACAGTGGCGGGTTAACAGGAGCCACGTACCACCATGATGAATTTCTAGCTGGCTTGAAGCGGATGCTAACAACACCATAGCCGGATCCCTCGCGCTATTTTTCCAGAAGTTGCATGCAAATCAAGCACCAATCGTACGGAAATCAACCATAATTAAACAGAAATTTGGGTGGTAGGTTAACAGAGACCTCCGATATCATAGTGGTGGGTTAACAGGAACCACGTACCACCATGACGAATTTCTAGCTGGCATGAAGCGGATGCTAACGACACCATAGCCGGATCCCTCGCGCGATTTTTCCAGAAGTTGCATGCAAATCAAGCACAATTAAACAGAAATTTGGGTGGTAGGTTAACAGAGACCTCGGATATCACAGGGGTGGGTTAACAGAAACCATGTGCCATCGTGGTGAGTTTCTAGTAGACTTTAAACACAAGCTAACGACACCATAGCCGGATCCCTCGCGCTATTTTTCCAGAAGTTACATGCAAATCAAGCACCAATCGTACGGAAATCAACTATAATTAAACAAGAATTTGGGTGGTAGGTTAACAGAGACCTTCGTTATCATGGTGGTGGGTTAACAGAAACAAAGTGCTATCGTGGGGAATTTCTAAGTGGCATCTAGCGGAAGCTAACGACACCTTAACCGCACCCCGTGCGTAAGTTTTCCACAAATTGCATGCAAATCAAGCAGGAAGCTAACGACACCATAGCCGGGTCCCTCGCGCTATTTTTCCAGAAGTTGCAAGCAAATCAAGCACCAATCGTACGGAAATCAACCATAATTAAAGAGAAATTTGAGGGGTAGGTAAACAGAGACCTTCGTTATCATGGTGGTGGGTTAACAGAAACAAAGTGCTATCGTGGGGAATTTCTAAGTGGCCTCAAGCGGAAGCTAACGACACCTTAACCGCACCCCTTGCGTAAGTTTTCCACAAATTGCATGCAAATCAAGCACCAATCGTACGGAAATCAACCATAACTAAACAGAAATTTGGGTGGTAGGTTAAAAGATACCTCCGATATCATAGTGGTGGGTTAACAGAAACCAAGCGCTATCGTGCTGAGTTTCTAGAAGGTATCAAGAGGAAGCTAACGACACCTTAGCCGGATCCCTCGTGCAATTTTTCCAGAAGTTGCATGCAAATCAAGCACCAATCGTACGGAAATCAACCATAATTAAACAGAAATTTGGGTGGTAGGTTAACAGAGACCTCCGATATCATAGTGAGTTTCTAGGAGGCATCAAGAGGAAGCTAACGACACCTTAGCCGGATCCCTCGCGCAATTTTTCCAGAAGTTGCAAGCAAATCAAGCACCAATCGTACGGAAATCAACCATAATTAAAAAGAAACTTGGGTGGTAGGTTAACAGACGCCTCCGATATCACAGTGGTGGGTTAACAGAAACCAAGTGCCATAGTGGTGAGTTTCTAGCAGGCATCAAGAGGAAGCTAACGACACCTTAGCCGCATCCCTTGCGTAAGTTTTCCTCAATTTGCATGCAAATCAATTACCACTCGTAAGGAAATCAACCATAATTAAACAAAAATTTGGGTAGTAGGTTAAAAGAGACCTCTGATATCACAGTGGTGGATTAACAGAAACCAATTGCCATCATGGTGTGTTTCTAGTAGGCATCAAGAGGAAGCTAACGACACCTTAGCCGGATCCCTCGTGCAATTTTTCCAGAAGTTGCATGCAAATCAAGCAGGAAGCTAACGACACCTTTGCCGGATCCCTCGAGCAATTTTTCCAGAAGTTGCATGCAAATCAAGCACCAATCGTACGGAAATCAACCATAATTAAAAAGAAATTTGGGTGGTAGGTTAATAGAGACCTCCGATTTCATAGTGGAGGGTTAACAGAAACCAAGTGCCCTCATGGTGAATTTCTAGCTGGCATAAAGCGGAAGCTGACTACACATTAGCCGCACACCTTGCGTATGTTTTCCACAAGTTGTAAGCAAACCAAACACCAATCGTACGGAAATCAGCCATAATTAAACCAAAATTAGGTGGTCGGTTAACAGAGACCTCCGATATCATAGTGGTGGGTTAACAGCAACCAAGCGCCATCGTGGTGAATTTCTAGCAGGCATCAAGAGGAAGCTAACGTCACCTTAGCCGGATCCCTCGCGTAAGTTTTCCTCAAATTGCATGCAAAGCAAGTACCAATCGTACGGAAATCAACCATAATTAAACCAAACTTTTGGGTAATCGGTTAACAGAGACTTCCGATATCATATTGGTGGGTTAACAGAAACCAAGCGCCATCGTGCTGAGTTTCTAGAAGGCATCAAAAGGAAGCTAACGACACCTTAGCCGGATCCCTCGCGAAATTTTTCCAGAAGTTGCATGCAAATCAAGCACCAATCGTACGGAAATCGACCATAATTAAACAGAAATTTGGGTGGTAGGTTAACAGAGACCTACGATATCATTGCGGTGGGTTAACAAACACCAAGTGCTATCGTGGTGAGTTCCTAGCAGACTTTAACCACAAGCTAACGACACCATAGCCGGATCCCTCGCGCTATTTTTCCAGAAGTTGCATGCAAATAAAGCACCAATCGTACGGAAATCAACCATAATTAAACAGAAATTTGGGTGGTAGGTTAACAGAGACCTCCGATATCATAGTGGTAGGTTAACAGGAACCACGTACCACCATGATGAGTTTCTAGCAGGCATCAAGCGGATGCTAGCGACACCTTAGCCGGATATCTCGCGCTATTTTTTCAGAAGTTGCTTGCAAATCAATTACCAATCGTACGGAAATCAACTATGATTAAACAGAAATTTGGGTGGTAGGTTAACAGTGACCTCCGATATTTTAGGAGTGGATTAACAGGAACCAAGTGCCATCACGGTGTGTATCTAGTAGGCATCAAGAGGAAGCTAACGACACCTTAGCCAGATCCCTCGCGCAATTTTTCCAGAAGTTGCATGCAAACCAAGCACAATTAAACAGAAATTTGGGTGGTAGGTTAACAGAGACCTCCGATATCATAGTGGAGGGTTAACAGAAACCAAGTGCCCTCATGGTGAATTTCTAGCTGGCATCAAGCGGAAGCTGACTACATATTAGCCGCACACCTTGCGTATGTTTTCCACAAGTTGTAAGCAAACCAAGCACCAATCGTGCGGAAATCAACTATAATTAAACAAGAATTTGGGTGGTAGGTTAACAGAGACCTTCGTTATCATGGTGGTGGGTTAACAGAAACAAAGTGCTATCGTGGGGAATTTCTAAGTGGCATCCAGCGGAAGCTAACGACACCTTAACCGCACCCCGTGCGTAAGTTTTCCACAAATTGCATGCAAATCAAGCAGGAAGCTAACGACACCATAGCCGGGTCCCTCGCGCTATTTTTCCAGAAGTTGCAAGCAAATCAAGCACCAATCGTACGGAAATCAACCATAATTAAACAGAAATTTGAGGGGTAGATAAACAGAGACTTCCGTTATCATGGTGGTGGGTTAACAGAAACAAAGTGCCATAGTGGTGAGTTTCTAGCAGCCATCAAGAGGAAGCTAACGACACCTTAGCCGGATCTCTCGCGTAAGTTTTCCTCAAGTTGCATGCAAAGAAAGTATCAACGTATGGAAATCAACCATAATTAAACCAAAAGTTGGGTGGTCGGTTAACAGAGACCTCCGATATCATAATCGTGGGTTAACAGAAACCAAGCGCCATCATGGTGTGTTTCTAGTAGGCATCAAGAGGAAGCTAACGACACCTTAGCCGGATCCCTCGCGCAATTTTTCCAGAAGTTGCATGCAAACCAAGCACAATTAAACAGAAATTTGGGTGGTAGGTTAACAGAGACCTCCGATGTCACAATGGTGGGTTAACAGAAGCCAAGTGCCATCATGGTGAGTTTCTAGCAGACTTTAACCACAAGCTAACGACACAATAGCCGGGTCCCTCGCGCTATTTTTCCAGAAGTTGCAAGCAAATCAAGCACCAATCGTACGGAAATCAACCATAATTAAACAGAAATTTGGGGGGTAGGTAAACAGAGACCTTCGTTATCATGGTGGTGGGTTAACAGAAACAAAGTGCTATCGTGGGGAATTTCTAAGTGGCATCCAGCGGAAGCTAACGACACCTTAACCGCACCCCGTGCGTAAGTTTTCCACAAATTGCATGCAAATCAAGCAGGAAGCTAACGACACCTTAGCCGGATCCCTCGCGCAATTTTTCCAGAAGTTGCATGCAAATCAAGCACCAATCGTACGGAAATCAACCATAATTAAAAAGAAATTTGGGTGGTAGGTTAATAGAGACCTCCGATATCATAGTGGAGGGTTAACAGAAACCAAGTGCCCTGTCATAAAGCGGAAGCTGACTACACATTAGCCGCATACCTTGCGTATGTTTTCCACAAGTTGTAAGCAAACCAAACACCAATCGTACGGAAATCAGCCATAATTAAACCGAAATTTGGATGGTAGGTTAACAGAGGCCTCCGATATCACAGTGCTGGGTTAACAGAAACCAAGTGCCATATTGTGGAGTTTCTAGCAGCTTCCAAGAGGAAGCTAACGACACCTTAGCCGCATCCCTTGCGTAAGTTTTCCTCAAATTGCATGCAAATCAAGCACCAATCGTAAGGAAATCAACGATAATTAATCCAAAATTTGGGTAGTAGGTTAACAGAGGCCTCCGATATCGCAGTGGTGGGTTAACAGGAGCCACGTGCCACCATGATGAATTTCTAGCTGGCTTGAAGCGGATGCTAACAACACCATAGCCGGATCCCTCGCGCTATTTTTCCAGAAGTTGCATGCAAATCAAGCACCAATCGTACGGAAATACACCATAATTAAACAGAAATTTGGGTGGTAGGTTAACAGAGACCTCCGATATCATAGTGGTGTGTTAACAGGAACCACGTACCACCATGATGAATTTCTACCTGGCATGAAGCGGATGCTAACGACACCATAGCCGGATCCCTCGCGCTATTTTTCCAGAAGTTGCATGCAAATCAAGCACAATTAAACAGAAATTTGGGTGGTAGGTTAACAGAGACCTCGGATATCACAGGGGTGGGTTAACAGAAACCATGTGCCATCGTGGTGAGTTTCTAGTAGACTTTAAACACAAGCTAACGACACCATAGCCGGATCCCTCGCGCTATTTTTCCAGAAGTTACATGCAAATCAAGCACCAATCGTACGGAAATCAACTATAATTAAACAAGAATTTGGGTGGTAGGTTAACAGAGACCTTCGTTATCATGGTGGTGGGTTAACAGAAACAAAGTGCTATCGTGGGGAATTTCTAAGTGGCATCCAGCGGAAGCTAACGACACCTTAACCGCACCCCGTGCGTAAGTTTTCCACAAATTGCATGCAAATCAAGCAGGAAGCTAACGACACCATAGCCGGGTCCCTCGCGCTATTTTTCCAGAAGTTGCAAGCAAATCAAGCACCAATCGTACGGAAATCAACCATAATTAAACAGAAATTTGAGGGGTAGGTAAAAAGAGACCTTCGTTATCATGGTGGTGGGTTAACAGAAACAAAGTGCTATCGTGGGGAATTTCTAAGTGGCCTCAAGCGGAAGCTAACGACACCTTAACCGCACCCCTTGCGTAAGTTTTCCACAAATTGCATGCAAATCAAGCACCAATCGTACGGAAATCAACCATAACTAAACAGAAATTTGGGTGGTAGGTTAAAAGATACCTCCGATATCATAGTGGTGGGTTAACAGAAACCAAGCGCTATCGTGCTGAGTTTCTAGAAGGTATCAAGGGGAAGCTAACGACACCTTAGCCGGATCCCTCGCGCAATTTTTCCAGAAGTTGCATGCAAATCAAGCACCAATCGTACGGAAATCAACCATAATTAAACAGAAATTTGGGTGGTAGGTTAACAGAGACCTCCGATATCATAGTGGTGGGTTAACAGGAGCCACGTACCACCATGATGAATTTCTAGCTGGCATGAAGCGGATGCTAACAACACCATAGCCGGATCCCTCGCGCTATTTTTCCAGAAGTTGCATGCAAATCAAGCACGACACCTGAACCGCACCCCTTGCGTAAGTTTTCCACAAATTGCATGCAAATCAAGCACCAATCGTAAGGAAATCAACCATAATTAATCAAAAATTTGGGTAGTAGGTTAACAGAGGCCTCCGATATCACAGTGGTGGTTTAACAGAAACCAAGTGCCATCGTGCTGAGTTTCTAGAAGGTATCAAGAGGAAGCTAACAACAACTTAGCCGGATCCCTCGCGCAATTTTTCCAGAAGTTGCATGCAAATCAAGCACCAATCATACGGAATTCAACTATAATTAAACAAAAATTTAGGTGGTAGGTTAACAGAGACCTCTGATATCATGGTGGTGGGCTAACAGAAACCAAGTGCATTCATAGTGAGTTTCTAGTAGGCATCAAGAGGAAGCTAACGACACCTTAGCCGGATCCCTCGCGCTATTTTTCCAGAAGTTACATGCAAATCAAGCACCAATCGTACGGAAATCAACTATAATTAAACAAGAATTTGGGTGGTAGGTTAACAAAGACCTCCGATATCATAGTGGTGGGTTAACAGAAACCAAGTGCATTCATGTTGAGTTTCTAGTAGGCATCAAGAGGAAGCTTACGACTGCTTAGCCGGATCCCTCGCGCCATTTTTCCCGAAGTTGCATGCAAATCAAGCACCTATTGTACGGAAATCAACCATAATTAAACAGAAATTTGGGTGGTCGGTTAACAGAGACCTCCGATATCATAGTGGTGGGTTAACAGAAACCAAAAGCTATCGTGCTGAGTTTCTAGAAGGTATCAAGAGGAAGCTAACGACACCTTAGCCGGATCCCTCGCGCAATTTTTCCAGAAGTTGCATGCAAATCAAGCACCAATCGTACGGAAATCAACCATAATTAAACAGAAATTTGGGTGGTAGGTTAACAGAGGCCTCCGATATCATGGTGGTGGGCTAACAGAAACAAAGTGCCATCGTGGGGAATTTCTAAGTGGCATCAAGCGGAAACTAACGACACCTGAACCGCACCCCTTGCGTAAGTTTTCCACAATTTGCATGCAAATCAAGCACCAATCGTAAGGAAATCAGCTATAATTAAACAAAAATTTGGGTGGTAGGTTAACAGAGACCTCCGATATCACAGTGGTGGGTTAACCGAAACCAAGTGCCATCCTGGTGAGTTTCTAGTAGGAATCAAGCGGAAGCTAACGACACCTTAGCCGCACCCCTTGCTTAAGTTTCCACAAGTTGCATGCAAATCAAGCACCAATCGTACGGAAATCAACCATAATTAAACAGAAGTTTGGGTGTAGGTTAACAGAGACGTCCGATATCATAGTGGTGTGTTAACTGAAACTAAGTGCCATCATGGTGAGTTTCTAGCAGGCATAAAGGGGAAGCTAACGACAGCTTAGCCGGATCTCTCGCGCTATTTTTTCAGAAGTTGCATGCAAATCAAGCACCAATCGTATGGAAATCAACCATAATTAAACAAAAATTTGGGTGGTAGGTTAACAGAGACCTCCGATATCATAGCGGTGGGTTAACAGAAACCAAGTGCCATCGTGGTAAGTTTCTAGCAGGCATCAAGCGGAAGCTAACGACACCTTAGCCGGATCTCTCGCGCTATTTTTTCAGAAGTTGCATGCTAACCAAGCTCCAATCGTACGGATATCAACCATTATTAAACAGAAATTTAGGTGGTAGGTTAAAGAGACCTCCGATATCATAGTGGTGGGTTAACAGAAACCAGGTGCCATTATGGTGAGTTTCTAGCAGGTATCAAGTGGAAGCTAACGACACCTTAGCCGCACCCTTTGCTTAAGTTTTGCACAGGTTGCATGCAAATCAAGCACCAATCGTAAGGAAATCAACCATAATTAAACAGAAATTTGGGCGGGAGGTTAACGACACCTCCGATATCATAGTGGTGGGTTAACAGAAACCAAGTGCCATCACGATGAGTTTCTAGCAGGCATAATGGAGAAGCTAACGACCCTTTAGCCGGATCTCTCGCGCTATTTTTTCAGAAGTGGTATGCAAATCAAACACTAATCGTACGGAAATCAACTATAATTAAACAGAAATTTGGGTGGTAGGTTAACAGAGACCTCCGATATCATAGTGGTGGGTTAACAGAAACCAAGTGCCATCGTAGTGAGTTTCTAGCAGGCATCAAACGACACCTTAGCCTAACCCCTTGCTTAAGTTTTAAAAATGTTTCATGCAAATCAAGCACCAATCGTAAGGAAATCAACCATAATTAAACAAAAATTTGGGTGGTAGGTTAACAGAGACTTCCGATATCATAGTGGCGGGTAAACAGAAACCAAAAGCCATCGTGGTGAGTTTCTAGCAGGCATAAAAGGGAAGCTAATGACAGCTTAGCCGGATCTCTCGCGCTATTTTTTCAGAACTTGCATGCAAACCAAGCACCAATCGTACTGAAATCATATATAATTAAACAGAAATTTGGGTGGTAGGTTAACGAGACCTCCGGTATCATAGTGGTGGGTTAACAGAAACCAAGTTCCATCGTGGTGAGTTTCGAGCAGGCATCAAGCGGAAGCTAACGACACCTTAGCCGCACCCCTTGCTTAAGTTTTCCACAAGTTGCGTGCAAATCAAGCACCAATCGTACGGAATTCAATCATAATTAAACAGAAGTTTGGGTGTAGGTTAACAGAGACCTCCGATATCATAGTGGTGTGTTAACTGAAACTAAGTGCCATCATGGTGAGTTTCTAGCAGGCATAAAGGGGAAGCTAACGACAGCTTAGCCGGATCTCTCGCGCTATTTTTTCAGAAGTTGCATGCAAATCAAGCACCAATCGTACGGAAATCAACCATAATTAGACAGAAATTTGTGCGGTAGGTTAACAGAGACCTCCGATATCATAGTGGTGGGTTAACAGAAACCAAGTGCCATCGTGGTGAGTTTCTAGCAGGCATCAAGCGGAAGCTAACGACGCCTTAGCCGCACCCCTTGCTTAAGTTTTACACAAGTTGCATGCAAATCAAGCACCAATCGTACGGAAATCAACCATAATTAAACCATAATAGAAATTTGGGTGTAGGTTAAAAGAGACCTCCGATATCATAATGGTGGGTTAACCGAAACCAAGTGCCATCATGGTGAGTTTCTAGCAGGCATTAAGGGGAAGCTAACGACACCTTAGCCGCACCCCTTGCTTAATTTTTACGGAAATCAACCATAATTAAACAGAAATTTGGGTGTAGGTTAACAGAGACCTCCGATATCATAGTGGTGGGTTAACTGAAGCCAAGTGCCATCATGGTGAGTTTCTAGCAGGCATAAAGGGGAAGCTAACGACAGCTTATCTGGATCTCTCGCGCTATTTTGTCAGAAGTTGCATGCAAATCAAGCACCAATCGTATGGAAATCAACCATAATTAAATAAAAATTTAGGTGCTAGGTTAACGAGACCTCCGATATCATAGTGGGGGGTAAACAGAAACCCAGTGCCATCATGGTGAGTTTCTAGCAGGCATTAAGGGGAAGCTAACGACACCTTAGCCGCACCCCTTGCTTAATTTTTCCACAAGTTGCATGCAAATCAAGCACCAATCGTACGGAAATCAACAATAATTAAACAGAAATTTGGGTGTAGGTTAACAGAGACCTCCGATATCATAGTGGTGAATTAACAGAAACCAAGTGCCATTGTGGTGAGTTTCTAGCAGGCATAAAGGGGAAGTTAACGACACCTTAGCCGGATCTCTCGCGCTATTTTTTCAGAAGTTGCATGCAAATCAAGCACCAATCGCACGGAAATCAACTATAATTAAACAGAAATTTGGGTGGTAGGTTAACAGAGACCTCCGATATCATAGTGGTGGGTTAACCGAAACCAAGTGCCATCATGGTGAGTTTCTAGCAGGCATAAAGGGGAAGCTAACGACACCTTAGCCGGATCTCTCGCGCTATTTTTTCAGAAGTTGCATGCAAATCAAGCACCAATCGTACGGAAATCAACTATAATTAAACAAAAATTTGGGTGGTAGGTTAACAGAGACCTCCGATATCAAGTGGTGGGTTGCCCGCAACCAAGTACCATCATTGTGAGTTTCTAGCAGGCATAAAGGAGAAGCGAACGACACCTTAGCCGGATCTCTCGCGCTATTTTTTCAGAAGTTGCATGCAAATCAAGCACCAATCGTACGGAAATCAACCACAATTAGACAGAAATTTGTGCGGTAGGTTAACAGAGACCTCCGATATCATAGTGGTGGGTTAACAGAAACCAAGTGCCATTGTGGTGAGTTTCTAGCAGGCATCAAGCGGAAGCTAACGACGCCTTAGCCGCTTTAATTGCTTAAGTTTTACAACCACCAATCGTACGGAAATCAACCATAATTAAACCATAATAGAAATTTGGGTGTAGGTTAACAGAGACCTCCGATATCATAGTGGTGGGTTAACGGAAACCAAGTGCCATCGTGGCGAGTTTCTAGCAGGTAAAAAGGGGAAGCTAACGACACCTTAATAATTAACCGTTGACGAGTGCAGACGTGTTTTTTAAATTCGTTCCGTGGTCGGTCAACTTGTAAAAACTCAGCAGACTTAAAAGAAAACAAAAAATCAAGAAGAATAAAATAACATTAATATTATATATATATATATATATATATATATATATAATATAATACACAGCATAACGCTAGCAGATAATAAATGCAAGCGTACGAGCATTTCGATAAATTTCAGCTCATAAAGAAAACTGCAGTATGAACCAAAATGATATTCGCACTCAGCGCCAAAGAGACGAAGAAGAACGTCGCCTCTCTATACAACGCAACAACGCTTACTTTTCGTATGTCTAACCGGTACCCGCAAGAACACCACCGACAATAACAACTAAAGAGGGAGAACGCTCGACTACTCCCATCACCACTGATTCTAGCATGTCATGGAATCAGCAATACGCCTCGCTCTCTTCGCTGCCCACTATGACTGCAGTTTCGTCACGGGCAACGCCAACGACGGTGAACGCCCTCACATATACCAGCTCTACAACGACTTCAGCAGTAACCACAGCGCAACCATCGATTATGTCAACTAAGCAAAAAACGATTTCAACACCAAAAACATCAGCAGCGTCAAGAACTAGGTCAGTTGTGCAGACAGGTATGGATCGATATGTCCAAATTAAAAGAAAGCTGAGCCCCAAAAATTCTAGAATAGGAAATAAAGCCAAATCAATTCGAGAAGAAAGTAAAGGAGAGAAGGAGTCTCTACTAAGCAACAATAGATTTGCTTTGCTTAGCGACACAGTTCAGGACAAGGGCAATACAGAAATCATGCCCACGACTAGTAAGGCCAAGCCCCCACCTATTTATATCCGCGGGCAAAACTCAAATGCTTTAGTAAAAAAAACTAGTGCAGCTAATCGGTGAAAACACTTTTCACATAATCGCACTTACCAAGGGCAATATTCCCGAGACGAAACTGCAAATACACTCGGAAGAGCATCACCGCCTGGTATCTAAATATCTTAACGATGCTAAGATACATTTTTACACGTACCAACTTAAAAGTGCAAAAGGCATTCAAGTCGTAGTCAAAGGTATCGAGGCTACTGTTGAACCTGCGGAAATCCTAAATGCCCTAAAACTCCAGAAGTTCAACGCAAAGGCGGTTATAAACATAATCAACAGAAATAGGGTACCACAGCCTATGTTCAAAGTTGAGCTGGAGCCAGAAAGTAAGCCTCTTGGAAAAAATACTGTTCACCCCATTTACAACTTGCAGTACCTTTTGCACCGTAGAGTTACTGTAAAAGAGCCCCATAAGCGTAATGGCCCTGTCCAGTGCACCAATTGTCAAGAATTCGGACTCACAATAACATATTGCACCTTACGCGCCGTTAGTGTGGCTTGCGGAGGCCTTCACGCTACAGAATCATGCATTGTAAATAAGAACGATCCTTCCATGAAAAAATGCAACAATTGTGGGGGCAACCACACAGCTAACTATAGGGGATGCCCTGTATATAAATAATTAAAACAGCGACTAGTTCAAAAAACCCCGATTCGTGGACAACCAACATTTACGCAATCTCAAACTCTATCTGAAGTGTGCTTCTCACGTGCACCCATGTTTAACTCTAAGGCTACTTCCAGCGTTTCATTTGCTGATGCGGTCAAAACCGGACTTCAGCAACCCGCCCTTAAATCAACTGCACCAACCTTAGCACCTGTCTCCGGCAACACTCTTAACAGTAGTGAGACCTCAATCGTCTCCTTGCAACAAAACATGATGAATTTCATGACTTTTATGCAATCAACTATGCAAGAGCTTATGAAAAATCAAAATCAGCTCATCCAATTGCTCGCTGACAAACAGATGAAATAAATGCCCCCGTTAAAAATATGTCTATGGAATGCCAACGGCATTTCTCAGCACCGACTAGAGCTTTTGAAGTTTTTAAACGATATAGAGATCGATGTCATGCTCTCTGTCGAAACGCATCTAACAAGCAAAAATCACTTCCACATATCAGGATACGATATATGTATATACAACAAATCATCCGGATGGGAAAGCGCACGGCGGGACAGCAGTTTTAATAAGAAGGCGAATCAAGCACAATATTCTTCCACAGTTTGCTATGAGTTACCTGCAAGCCACTTCAATAAGCGTGGTTACTGGCAATATAACCTTGTCCGCAGTGTACTGTCCTCCACGTTTCTCCATATCGGTTGAACAATTTATGGACTTCTTCAACACTCTTGGAAATCGCTTCATCGCAGCGGGCGACTATAATGCAAAGCATCCCCACTGGGGTTCCCGCTTGATTAATCCAAAGGGAAGGCAACTCTATAAAGCACTTATTGATACATCAAACAACCTTGGCTATGCGTCAGGAACACCGACTTACTGGCCAACAGACCCTACAAAGATTCCCGATCTTATAGACTTTGCCGTAACAAGAAGAATCCAAAATAACCTGATAGAGTCAGAGGCCCTTTCGGACCTAGCTTCAGATCATTCTCTTGTTGTTTTTTCCTTGCAGGAGTGCCCGAGGCCTAAAGAATACCCATTGAGACTTACGTCTCCCAAAAAAAACTGGCTGAAATATAGGATGTACATCCGTAGCCACATTGAGCTTAACCCAAGTATAAGAAGTGAAAAAGACATTGAAGAATCCGAAAAGGCTCTAAATTCAATTATAACATCTGCTGCTTATCAGGCCACTCCAAAAATGAAAACGAAAAATCTAAAGCAAAACCATCAAATTACAAATAGTCAAATAGAACGTCTTGTTGCCGAGAAGCGGCGCCTACGCAGAGAATGGCAGAACCACAGATCACCTGCTGCAAAACAACGACTAAAAGACGCAACCCGCAAACTAAGCAGATCCCTCAAGGCTGAAGAACAGCGTGCTCATGCGAAATACATTCAAGGCTTGTCACCAACCAGCGCAAAGTGTTCTCTATGGAAAGCTAAATCTAGTATACAGCCACCAACGAACGTCGACACGCCTTTAAGAGACCACAATGGGAAATGGGCCCGTAGCGATGAAGAGAAAGCAAATGTTTTTTCACTTCACCTAAAAAACGTATTTCAGCCAAACGCGTCATCAAACGAAAATGTTTTACCTTTACTCCCTGCTGTCTCACAAACAGAACCAATAAAAGTGCATCCACTTGAGATTATGAAAGTCATCAAAGAGCAACTGAACTTAAAGAAATCACCGGGACATGATCTAATAACCCCACAGATGATCATGGAACTTCCGCGTCCTGCCATAACATACATCTCAAATCTCTTTAACGCTATTTTGAGATATGGCCATTTTCCAACACATTGGAAGAAATCGACCATAATAATGATACCAAAACCAGGAAAGGACAAAACACAAGCATGTTCATACAGGCCAATAAGCTTGCTACCTTGCTTCCCAAATCTCTTTGAAAAAACCTTGCTGCTCAAGGTTGGTGCACACGTGAGGAAAATTATACCTTCGCATCAATTCGGATTCCGGGCCCAACACGGGACTATAGAACAAGTTAACTGTCTAACATCGGAGATAAGGACGGCGTTCGAACGAAGAGAGTACTGCTCGGCAATTTTTCTTGACGTCCCTCAAGCATTTGATCGCGTTTGGCTGGACGGACTGATATATAAAATACGGAAGCTACTTCCTGCGAACACACACAAAGTTCTTGAAAGCTATGTTAGTCATCGAGTTTTTGCCATACGACAAAACGGATTCATAACACGAGAATTTGACATCGCAACTGGAGTTCCACAAGGATGCGTTCTTGGGCCATTCCTTTATATTCTCTACACAGCAGACATACCGACAGATCCCCGTCTAACATTATCAACCTTTGCGGATGACACTGCTATCCTTAGCAGATCTCGATGCCCAAACAATGCAACCAGACTTCTAGCTCAGTACCTACTGCTCCTGGAGAAGTGGTTGGCCAACTGGCGCATCAGGGTCAATGAGCAAAAGAGTAAACACGTCACCTTCCCACTAAATAGGAATTCCTGTCCGCCATTGACCCTAAATAGCATTACGATCCCGCAGACCAATGAAGTGGTGTATCTCGGTGTACATCTCGATAGGCGCCTCACTTGGCGCAAGCATATTGATTCTAAGAAAACCCAAATGAAACTGAAAGCCAATAGCCTTCATTGGCTCATGAACTCGCGATCCCCACTAAAACTGGAGTACAGAGTACTTCTGTACACAAGTATTATAAAGCCATGCTGGACGTACGGCTCACAGTTGTGGGGTAATGCATGCGCCAGTAATGTGGACATCATTCAAAGGGCTCAATCAAAAATTGTTAGGACACTCACCGGAGCTCCGTGGTATATTCGGAATAAGAACATCCATGAAGACCTCAACATCCCATCCGTTCAAGATGAAATAGCGAAAATCAAAGAAAAGTATTTGGACAAGCTAAACGTGCACCCAAATCAACTAGCACAATCACTCACCGATGAAGCAACACAAACTCGACTCAGACGAGATGATTTTCCAGCCCGGCAGTTAATATAAGGGCCCGTTTAGCAAACACATTCCCCCAATAGGGGGTAGGTTTAAGAATTAAATTAAGATTTTAAAACTTATTGTTAGTCTCTTATAGAGAAGATTCAATAAATATTTACAGTTAAACAAAAAAAAAAAAAAAAAAAAAACCTTGCCGGATCTCTCGCGCTATTTTTCCAGAAGTTACTTGCAAATCAAGCAGCAATCGTACGGAAATCAGCTATAATTAAACAAAAATTTGGGTGGTAGGTTAACAGAGACCTCCGATATCACAGTGGTGGGTTAACCGAAACCAAGTGCCATCGTGGTGAGTTTCTAGTAGGAATCAAGCGGAAGCTAACGAAACCTTAGCCGCACCCCTTGCTTAAGTTTTCCACAAGTTGCATGCAAATCAAGCACTAATCGTACGGAAATCAACAATAATTAAACAGAAATTTGGGTTTAGGTTAACAGAGACCTCCGATATCATAATGGTGAGTTAACAGAAACCAAGTGCCATTGTGGTGAGTTTCTAGTAGGAATCAAGCGGAAGCTAACGACACCTTAGCCGCACCCCTTGCTTAAGTTTTCCACAAGTTGCATGCAAATCAAGCACCATTCGTACGGAAATCAACCATAATTAAACAGAAGTTTGGGTGTAGGTTAACTGAGACCTCCGATATCATAGTGGCGAGTTAACAGAAACCAAGTGCCATTATGGTGAGTTTCTAACAGGCATCAAGCGGAAGCCAACGACGCCTTAGCCAAACCCCTTGCTTAAGTTTTCCACAAGTTGCATGCAAATCAAGCACCAATCGCACGGAAATCAACTATAATTAAACCAAAATTTGGGTGGTAGGTTAACAGAGACCTCCGATATCATAGTGGTGGGTTAACCGAAACCAAGTGCCATCATGGTGAGTTTCTAGCAGGCATAAAGGGGAAGCTAACGACACCTTAGCCGGATCTCTCGTGCTATTTTTTCAGAAGTTGCATGCAAATCAAGCACCAATCGTACGGAAATCAACCATAATTAGACAGAAATTTGTGCGGTAGGTTAACAGAGACCTCCGATATCATAGTGGTGGGTTAACAGAAACCAAGTGCCATCGTGGTGAGTTTCTAGCAGGCATCAAGCGGAAGCTCACGACCCCTTAGCCGCACCCATTGCTTAAGTTTTACACAAGTTGCATGCAAATCAAGCACCAATCGTACGGAAATCAACCATAATTAAACCATAATAGAAATTTGGGTGTAGGTTAACAGAGACCTCCGATATCATAGTGGTGGGTTAACGGAAACCAAGTGCCATCGTGGCGAGTTTTCTAGCAGGCATAAAGGGGAAGATAACGACACCTTGCCGGATCTCTCGCGCTATTTTTCCAGAAGTTACTTGCAAATCAAGCAGCAATCGTACGGAAATCAGCTATAATTAAACAAAAATTTGGGTGGTAGGTTAACAGAGACCTCCGATATCACAGTGGTGGGTTAACCGAAACCAAGTGCCATCATGGTGAGTTTCTAGTAGGAATCAAGCGGAAGCTAACGACACCTTAGCCGCACCCCTTGCTTAAGTTTTCCACAAGTTGCATGCAAATCAAGCACCAATCGTACGGAAATCAACCATAATTAAACAGAAGTTTGGGTGTAGGTTAACAGAGACCTCCGATATCATAGTGGTGTGTTAACTGAAACTAAGTGTCATCATGGTGAGTTTCTAGCAGGCATAAAGGGGAAGCTAACGACAGCTTAGCCGGATCTCTCGCGCTATTTTTTCAGAAGTTGCATGCAAATCAAGCACCAATCGTATGGAAATCAACTATAATTAAACAAAAATTTGGGTGGTAGGTTAACAGAGACCTCCGATATCACAGTGTTGGGTTAACCGAAACCAAGTGACATCATGGTGAGTTTCTAGCAGGCATAAAGGGGAAGCTCACGACTCCTTAGCCGCACCCAGTGCTTAAGTTTTACACAAGTTGCATGCAAATCAAGCACCAATCGTACGGAAATCAACCATAATTAAACCATAATAGAAATTTGGGTGTAGGTTAACAGAGACCTCCGATATCATAGTGGTGGGTTAACGGAAACCAAGTGCCATCGTGGCGAGTTTCTAGCAGGCATAAAGGGGAAGCTAACGATACCTTATCGGATCTCTCGCGCTATTTTTCCAGAAGTTACTTGCAAATCAAGCAGCAATCGTACGGAAATCAGCTATAATTAAACAAAAATTTGGGTGGTAGGTTAACAGAGACCTCCGATATCACAGTGGTGGGTTAACCGAAACCAAGTGCCATCATGGTGAGTTTCTAGTAGGAATCAAGCGGAAGCTAACGACACCTTAGCCGGATCACTCGCGCTATTTTTTCAGAAGTTGCATGCAAATCAAGCACCAATCGTACGGAAATCAACCATAATTATACAGAAGTTTGAGTGTAGGTTAACTGAGACCTCCGATATCATAGTGGCGAGCTAACAGAAACCAAGTGCCATTATGGTGAGTTTCTAACAGGCATCAAGCGGAAGCCAACGACGCCTTAGCCAAACCCCTTGCTTAAGTTTTCCACAAGTTGCATGCAAATCAAGCACCAATCGCACGGAAATCAACTATAATTAAACAAAAATTTGGGTGGTAGGTTAACAGAGACCTCCGATATCATAGTGGTGGGTTAACAGAAACCAAGTGCCATCGCGGTGAGTTTCTAGCAGGCATAAAGTGGAAGCTAACGACACCTTAGCCGGATCTCTCGCGCTATTTTTTCAGAAGTTGCCTGCAAACCATGCTCCAATCGTACGGATATACACCATAATTAAACAGAAATTAAGGTGGTAGGTTATCTAGACCTCCGATATCGTGGTGGTGGGTTAACAGAAACCAAGTGCCATCGTGGTGGGTTTCTAGCAGGCATCAAGCGGAAGCTAACGACACCTTAGCCGCATCACTTGCTTAAGTTTTCCACAAGTTGCATGCAAATCCAGCACCAATCGTAAGGAAATCAACTATAATTAAACAAAAATTTGGGTGGTAGGTTAACAGAGACCTCCGATATCATAGTGGTGGGTTAACAGAAACCAAGTGCCATCATGGCGAGTTTCTAGCAGACTTTAACCGCAAGCTAACGACACCTTAGCCGGATCCCCCGCGCAATTTTTCCAGAAGTTGCATGCAAATCAAGCACCAATCGAACGGAAATCAACTATTATTGAACAGATATTTGGGTGGTAGGTTAAGAGAGAACTCCGCTACCATAGTGGTGGGTTAACAGGAACCACGCACCATCCTAGTGAATTTCTAGCAGGCATCAAGAGGAAGCTAACGACACCTTAGCCGGATCCCTCCCTTAAGTTTTCCACTAGTTGCATGCAAATCAATCACCAATCGTACGGAAATCAACCATAATTAAACAAAAATGTGGGTAGTAAGTTAACAGAGACCTCCGATATCAGAGCGGTGGGTTAACAGAAACGAAGTGCCATCGTGGTGAGTTTCTAGCAGGCATCAAGCGGAAGCTAACGACACCTTAGCCGCACCCCTTCCTTAAGTTTTCCACAAGTTGCATGCAAATCAAGCACTCGTACAGAAATCAACCATAATTTAGCAAAAATTTGGGTGGTAAGTTAAGAGAGAATTCCGATATCACAGTGGTGGGTTAACAGAAACCAAGTGTCATCATGGTGGGTTTCTCGCAGGCATAAAGGGGAAGCTAACGACACCTTAGCCGGATCTCTCGCGCTATTTTTTCAGAAGTTGCATGCAAATCAAGCACCAATCGTACGGAAATCAACCATAATTAAACAGAAATTTGGGTGGTAGGTTAACAGAGACCTCCGATATCACAGTGGTGGGTTAACCGAAACCAAGTGCCATCGTGGTGAGTTTCTAGCAGGCATCAAGCGGAAGCTAACGACACCTTAGCCGCACCCCTTCCTTAAGTTTTCCACAAGTTGCATGCAAATCAAACACTCGTACGGAAATAAACCATAATTTAGCAAAAATTTGGGTGGTAAGTTAAGAGAGAATTCCGATATCACAGTGGTGGGTTAACAGAAAGCAAGTGCAATCGTGGTGAGTTTCTAGCAGGCATCAAGTGGAAGCTAACGACACCTTAGCCGCACCCTTTGCTTAAGTTTTCCACAGGTTGCATGCAAATCAAGCACCAATCGTAAGGAAATCAACCATAATTAAACAGATATTTGGGCGGGAGGTTAACGACACCTCCGATATCATAGTGGTGGGTTAACAGAAACCAAGTGCCATCACGGTGAGTTTCTAGCAGGCATAATGGGGAAGCTAACGACCCTTTAGCCGGATCTCTCGCGCTATTTTTTCAGATGTGGCATGCAAATCAAGCACCAATCGTAAGGAAATCAACCATAATTAAACAGAAATTTCTGCGGGAGGTTAACGACACCTCCGATATCATAGTGGTGGGTTAACAGAAACCAAGTGCTATCACGGTGAGTTTCTAGCAGGCATAATGGGGAAGCTAACGACCCTTTAGCCGGATCTCTCGCGCTATTTTTTCAGAAGTGGCATGCAAATCAAACACCAATCGTACGGAAATCAACTATAATTAAACAAAAATTTGGGTGGTAGGTTAACAGAGGCCTCCGATATCACAGTGGTGGGTTAACAGAAACCAAGTGCAATCATGGTGAGTTTCTAGCAGGCATCAAGTGGAAGCTAACGACACCTTAGCCGCACCCTTTGCTTAAGTTTTCCACTGGTTGCATGCAAATCAAGCACCAATCGTAAGGAAATCAACCATAATTAAACAGAAATTTGGGCGGGAGGTTAACGACACCTTCGATATCATAGTGGTGAGTTAACAGAAACCAAGTGCCATCACGGTGAGCTTCTAGCAGGCATAATGGGGAAGCTAACGACACCTTAGCCGCATCCCTTGCTTAAGTTTTCCACAAGTTGCATGCAAATCAAGCACCAATCGTACGGAAATCATATATAATTAAACAGAAATTTGGGTGGTAGGTTAACGAGACCTCCGGTATCATAGTGGTGGGTTAACAGAAACCAAGTACCATCGCGGTGAGTTTCTAGCAGGCATCAAGTAGAAGCCAACGACACCTTAGCCGCACCCTTGGCTTAAGTTTTCCACAAGTTGCATGCAAATCAAGCACCAATCGTAAGGAAATCAATCATAATTAAACAAAAATTTGGGTGTAGGTTAACAGAGACCTCCGATATCATAGTGGCGGGTTAACTGAAACCAAGTGCCATCATGGTGAGTTTCTAGCAGGCATAAAGGGGAAGCTAACGACAGCTTAGCCGGATCTCTCGCGCTATTTTTTCAGAAGTTGCATGCAAATCAAGCACCAATCGTATGGAAATCAACCATAATTAAATAGAAATTTAGGTGGTAGGTTAACGAGACCTCCGATATCATAGTGGTGGGTAAACAGAAACCCAGTGCCATCATGGTGAGTTTCTAGCAGGCATCAAGCGGAAGCTAACGACACCTTAGCCCCATCCCTTGCTTAAGTTTTCCACAAGTTGCATGCAAAGCAAGCACCAATCGTACGGAAATCAACTATAATTAAACAAAAATTTGGGTGGTGGGTTAACAGAGACCTCCGATATCACAGTGTTGGGTTAACCGAAACCAAGTGACATCATGGTGAGTTTCTAGCAGGCATAAAGGGGAAGCTAATGACACCTTAGCCGGATCTCTCGCGCTATTTTTACAGAACTTGCATGTAAACCAAGCACCAATCGTACGGAAATCAACTATAATTAAACAGAAATTTGGGTGATATGTTAACAAGACCTCCGATATCATAGTGGTGGGTTAACAGACACCAAGCGCTATCGTGGTGAATTTCTAGAAGGCATAAAGGGGAAGCTAAGGACACCTTAACCGGATCTCTCGCGCTATTTTTCCAGGAGTTGCTTGCAAATCAACCACCAATCGTAAGGAAATCAACCATAAGTAAACAGAAATTTGGGCGGTAGGTTAACAGAGACCTCCGATATCATAGTCGTGGGTTAACAGAAACCAAGTGCCATCGTGGTGAATTTCAAGCAGGCATAAAGGGGAAGCTAACGACACCTAAGCCGGATCTCACGCGCTATTTTTTCAGAAGTTGCTTGCAAATCAAGCACCAATCGTAAGGAAATCAACCATAATTAAACAGAAATTTCTGCGGGAGGTTAACGACACCTCCGATATCATAGTGGTGGGTTAACAGAAACCAAGTGCCATCACGGTGAGTTTCTAGCAGGCATAATGGGGAAGCTAACGACCCTTTAGCCGGATCTCTCGCGCTATTTTTTCAGATGTGGCATGCAAACCAAGCACCAATCGTAAGGAAATCAACCATAATTAAACAGAAATTTCTGCGGGAGGTTAACGACACCTCCGATATCATAGTGGTGGGTTAACAGAAACCAAGTGCCATCACGGTGAGTTTCTAGCAGGCATAATGGGGAAGCTAACGACCCTTTAGCCGGATCTCTCGCGCTATTTTTTCAGATGTGGCATGCAAATCAAGCACCAATCGTAAGGAAATCAACCATAATTAAACTAAAATTTGGGTGGGAGGTTAACGACACATCCGATATCATAGTGGTGGGTTAACAGAAACCAAGTGTCATCACGGTGAGTTGCTAGCAGGCATAATGGGGAAGCTAACGACCCTTTAGCCGGATCTCTCGTGCTATATTTTCAGAAGTGGAATGCAAATCAAACACCAATCGTACGGAAATCAACTATAATTAGACAAAAATTTGGGTGGTAGGTTAACAGAGACCTCCGATATTATAGTGGTGGGTTAACAGAAACCAAGTGCCATCGTGGTGAGTTTCTAGTAGGCATCAAGTGGAAGCTAACGACACCTTAGCCGCACCCTGTGCTTAAGTTTTCCACAGGTTGCATGCAAATCAAGCACCAATCGTAAGGAAATCAACCATAATTAAACTGAAATTTGGGTGGTAGGTTAACAGAGACCTCCGATATCATAGTGGTGGGTTAACAGGAACCATGCACCATCCTAGTGAATTTCTAGCAGGCATCAAGAGGAAGCTAACGACACCTTAGGTGGATCCCACGCTTAAGTTTTCCACAAGTTGCATGCAAATCAAGCACTCGTACGGAAATCAAGCGGAAGCTAACGACGCCTTAGCCGCACCACTTGCTTAAGTTTTACACAAGTTGCATGCAAATCAAGCACCAATCGCACGGAAATCAACCATAATTAAACCATAATAAAAATTTGGGTGTAGGTTAACAGAGACCTCCGATATCATAGTGGTGGGTTAACAGAAACCAAGTGCCATCGTGGTGAGTTTCTAGCAGGCATCAAAAGACACTTTAGCCCCACCCCTTGCTTAAGTTTTCCAAAAGTTGCATGCAAATCAATCACCAATCGTACGGAAATCAACCATAATTAAACCATAATAAAAATTTGGGTGTAGGTTAAGGACACCTCCGATATCATAGTGGTGGGTTAACAGAAACCAAGTGCCATCGTGGTGAGTTTCTAGTAGGCATCAAGTGGAAGCTAACGACACCTTAGCCGCACCCTTTGCTTAAGTTTTCCACAGGTTGCATGCAAATGAAGCACCAATCGTAAGGAAATCAACCATAATTAAACTAAAATTTGGGTGGGAGGTTAACGACACGTCCGATATCATAGTGGCGGGTTAACAGAATCCAAGTGTCATCACGGTGAGTTTCTAGGAGTAATAATGGGGAAGCTAACGACCCTTTAGCCGGATCTCTCGCGCTATTTTTTCAGAAGTGGCATGCAAATCAAACACCAATCGTACGGAAATCAACTATAATTAGACAAAAATTTGGGTGGTAGGTTAACAGAGACCTCCGATATCATAGTGGTGGGTTAACAGAAACCAAGTGCCATCGTGGTGAGTTTCTAGCAGGAATCAAGCGGAAGCTAACGACACCTTACCCGCACCCCTTGCTTAAGTTTTCCACAAGTTGCATGCAAATCAAGCACCAATCGTTCGGAAATCAACCATAATTAAACAGAAATTTGGGTGTAGGTTTGCACAGACCTCCGATATCATAGTGGTGGGTTAACAGGAACCACGCACCATCCTAGTGAATTTCTAGCAGGCATCAAGAGGAAGCTAACGACACCTTAGGTGGATCCCACGCTTAAGTTTTCCACAAGTTGCATGCAAATCAAGCACTCGTACGGAAATCAAGCGGAAGCTAACGACGCCTTAGCCGCACCCCTTGCTTAAGTTTTACACAAGTTGCATGCAAATCAACCACCAATCGTACGGAAATCAACCATAATTAAACCATAATAAAAATTTGGGTGTAGGTTAACAGAGACCTCCGATATCATAGTGGTGGGTTAACGGAAACCAAGTGCCATCGTGGCGAGTTTCTAGCAGGCATAAAGAGGAAGCTAACGACACCTTGCCGGATCTCTCGCGCTATTTTTCCAGAAGTTGCTTGCAAATCAAGCACCAATCGTACGGAAATCAACTATAATTAAACAAAAATTTGGGTGGTAGGTTAACAGAGACCTCCGATATCACAGTGGTGGGTTAACCGAAACCAAGTGCCATCGTGGTGAGTTTCTATCAGGCATCAAGCGGAAGCTAACGACACCTTAGCCGCACCCCTTGCTTAAGTTTTCCACAAGTTGCATGCAAATCAAGCACCAATCGTACGGAAATCAACCATAATTAAACAGAAATTTGGGTGTAGGTTAACAGAGACCTCCGATATCATAGTGGTGGGTTAACTGAATCCAAGTGCCATCATGGTGAGTTTCTAGCAGGCATAAAGGGGAAGCTAACGACAGCTTAGCCGGATCTCTCGCGCTATTTTTTCAGAAGTTGCATGCAAATCAAGCACCAATCGTATGGAAATCAACCATAATTAAATAGAAATTTAGGTGGTAGGTTAACGAGACCTCCGATATCATAGTGGTGGGTAAACAGAAACCCAGTGCCATCATGGTGAGTTTCTAGCAGGCATCAAGCGGAAGCTAACGACACCTTAGCCCCATCCCTTGCTTAAGTTTTCCACAAGTCGCATGCAAAGCAAGCACCAATCGTACGGAAATCAACTATAATTAAACAAAAATTTGGGTGGTGGGTTAACAGAGACCTCCGATATCACAGTGTTGGGTTAACCGAAACCAAGTGACATCATGGTGAGTTTCTAGCAGGCATAAAGGGGAAGCTAATGACACCTTAGCCGGATCTCTCGCGCCATTTTTACAGAACTTGCATGTAAACCAAGCACCAATCGTACGGAAATCAACTATAATTAAACAGAAATTTGGGTGATAGGTTAACAAGACCTCCGATATCATAGTGGTGGGTTAACAGACACCAAGTGCCATCGTGGTGAGTTTCTAGCAGGAATCAAGCGGAAGCTAACGACACCTTACCCGCACCCCTTGCTTAAGTTTTCCACAAGTTGCATGCAAATCAAGCACCAATCGTACGGAAATCAACCATAATTAAACAGAAATTTGGGTGTAGGTTAACAGAGACCTCCGATATCACAGTGGTGGGTTAACAGAAACCAAGTGCCATCGCGGTGAGTTTCTAGCAGGCATAAGGGGGAAGCTAACGACACCTTAGCCGGATCTCTCGCGCTATTTTTTCAGAAGTTGCATGCAAACCAAGCTCCAATCGAACGGATATCAACCATAATTAAACAGAAATTTGGGTGGTAGGTTAACGAGACCTCCGATATCATAGTGGTGGGTAAACAGAAACCCAGTGTCATCATGGTCAGTTTCTAGCAGGCATCAAGCGGAAGCTAACGACACCTTAGCCGCATACCTTGCTTAAGTTTTCCACAAGTTGCATGCAAAGCAAGCACCAATCGTACGGAAATCAACTATAATTAAACAAAAATTTGGGTGGTAGGTTAACAGAGACCTCCGATATCACAGTGTTGGGTTAACCGAAACCAAGTGACATCATGGTGAGTTTCTAGCAGGAATCAAGCGGAAGCTAACGACACCTTACCCGCACCCCTTGCTTAAGTTTTCCACAAGTTGCATGCAAATCAAGCACCAATCGTACGGAAATCAAACATAATTAAACAGAAATTTGGGTGTAGGTTAACACAGACCTCCGATATCATAGTGGTGGGTTAACAGAAACCACGCACCATCCTAGTGAATTTCTAGCAGGCATCAAGAGGAAGCTAACGACATCTTAGCTGGATCCCTCGCTTAAGTTTTCCACAAGTTGCATGCAAATCAAGCACTCGTACGGAAATCAAGCGGAAGCTAACGACGCCCTAGCCGCACCCCTTGCTTAAGTTTTACACAGGTTGCATGCAAATCAAGCACCAATCGTACGGAAATCAACCATAATTAAACCATAATAGAAATTTGGGTGTAGGTTAACAGAGACCTCCGATATCATAGTGGTGGGTTAACGGAAACCAAGTGCCATCGTGGCGAGTTTCTAGCAGGCATAGAGGGGAAGCTAACGACACCTTGCCGGATCTCTCGCGCTATTTTTCCAGAAGTTACTTGCAAATCAAGCAGCAATCGTACGGAAATCAGCTATAATTAAACAAAAATTTGGGTGGTAGGTTAACAGAGACCTCCGATATCACAGTGGTGGGTTAACCGAAACCAAGTGCCATCATGGTGAGTTTCTAGTAGGAATCAAGCGGAAGCTAACGACACCTTAGCCGCACCCCTTGCTTAAGTTTTCCACAAGTTGCATGCAAATCAAGCACCAATCGTACGGAAATCAACCATAATTAAACAGAAGTTTGGGTGTAGGTTAACAGAGACCTCCGATATCATAGTGGTGGGTTAACGGAAACCAAGTGCCATCGTGGCGAGTTTCTAGCAGGCATAAAGGGGAAGCTAACGATACCTTATCGGATCTCTCGCGCTATTTTTCCAGAAGTTACTTGCAAATCAAGCAGCAATCGTACGGAAATCAGCTATAATTAAACAAAAATTTGGGTGGTAGGTTAACAGAGACCTCCGATATCACAGTGGTGGGTTAACCGAAACCAAGTGCCATCGTGGTGAGTTTCTAGTAGGAATCAAGCGGAAGCTAACGACACCTTAGCCGCACCCCTTGCTTAAGTTTTCCACAAGTTGCATGCAAATCAAGCACTAATCGTACGGAAATCAAAAATAATTAAACAGAAATTTGGGTTTAGGTTAACAGAGACCTCCGATATCATAATGGTGAGTTAACAGAAACCAAGTGCCATTGTGGTGAGTTTCTAGTAGGAATCAAGCGGAAGCTAACGACACCTTAGCCGCACCCCTTGCTTAAGTTTTCCACAAGTTGCATGCAAATCAAGCACCATTCGTACGGAAATCAACCATAATTAAACAGAAGTTTGGGTGTAGGTTAACTGAGACCTCCGATATCATAGTGGCGAGTTAACAGAAACCAAGTGCCCATTATGGTGAGTTTCTAACAGGCATCAAGCGGAAGCCAACGACGCCTTAGCCAAACCCCTTGCTTAAGTTTTCCACAAGTTGCATGCAAATCAAGCACCAATCGCACGGAAATCAACTATAATTAAACAAAAAATTTGGGTGGTAGGTTAACAGAGACCTCCGATATAATAGTGGTGGGTTAACCCGAAACCAAGTGCCATCATGGTGAGTTTCTAGCAGGCATAAAGGGGAAGCTAACGACACCTAGCCGGATCTCTCGTGCTATTTTTTCAGAAGTTGCATGCAAATCTGAGCACCAATCGTCGGAAATCAACCATAATTAGACAGAAATTTGTGCGGTAGGTTAACAGAGACCTCCGATATCATAGTGGTGGGTTAACAGAAACCAAGTGCCATCGTGGGTGAGTTTCTAGCAGGCATCAAGCGGAAGCTCACGACCCCTTAGCCGCACCCATTGCTTAAGTTTTACACAAGTTGCATGCAAATCAAGCACCAATCGTACGGAAATCAACCATAATTAAACCATAATAGAAATTTGGGTGTAGGTTAACAGAGACCTCCGATATCATAGTGGTGGGTTAACGGAAAACCAAGTGCCATCGTGGCGAGTTTCTAGCAGGCATAAAGGGGAAGATAACGACACCTTGCCGGATCTCTCGCGCTAGTTTTCCAGAAGTTACTTGCAAATCAAGCAGCAATCGTACGGAAATCAGCTATAATTAAACAAAAATTTGTGGTGGTAGGTTAACAGAGACCTCCGATATCACAGTGGTGGGTTAACCGAAACCAAGTGCCATCATGGTGAGTTTCTAGTAGGAATCAAGCGGAAGCTAACGACACCTTAGCCGCACCCCTTGCTTAAGTTTTCCACAAGTTGCATGCAAATCAAGCACCAATCGTACGGAAATCAACCATAATTAAACAGAAGTTTGGGTGTAGGTTAACAGAGACCTCCGATATCATAGTGGTGTGTTAACTGAAACTAAGTGTCATCATGGTGAGTTTCTAAGCAGGCATAAAGGGGAAGCTAACGAGCAGCTTAGCCGGATCTCTCGCGCTATTTTTTCAGAAGTTGCATGCAGAATCAAGCACCAATCGTATGGAAATCAACTATAATTAAACAAAAATTTGGGGTGGTAGGTTAAACAGAGACCTCCGATATCACAGTGTTGGGTTAACCGAAACCAAGTGACATCATGGTGAGTTTCTAGCAGGCATAAAGGGGAAGTTTCACGACTCCTTAGCCGCACCCAGTGCTTAAGGTTTTACACAAGTTTGCATGCAAATCAAGCACCAATCGTACGGAAATCAACCATAATTAAACCATAATAGAAATTTGGGTGTAGGTTAACAGAGACCTCCGATATCATAGTGGTGGGTTAACGGAAACCAAGTGCCATCGTGGCGAGTTTCTAGCAGGCATAAAGGGGAAGCTAACGATACCTTATCGGATCTTCTCGCGCTATTTTTCCAGAAGTTACTTGCAAATCAAGCAGCAATCGTACGGAAATCAGCTATAATTAAACAAAAATTTGGTGGTAGGTTAACAGAGACCTCCGATATCACAGTGGTGGGTTAACCGAAACCAAGTGCCATCCATGGTGAGTTTCTAGTAGGAATCAAGCGGAAGCTAACGACACCTTAGAGCCGGATCACTCGCGCTATTTTTTTCAGAAGTTGCATGCAAATCAAGCACCAATCGTACGGAAATCAACCATAATTATACAGAAGTTTGAGTGTAGGTTAACTGAGACCTCCGATATCATAGTGGCGAGCTAACAGAAACCAAGTGCCATTATGGTGAGTTTCTAACAGGCATCAAGCGCGGAAGCCAACGACGCCTTAGCCAAACCCCTTGCTTAAAGTTTTCCACAAGTTGCATGCAAATCAAGCACCAATCGCACGGAAATCAACTATAATTAAACAAAAATTTGGGTGGTAGGTTAACAGAGACCTCCGATATCATAGTGGCTGGGTTAACAGAAACCAAGTGCCATCGCGGTGAGTTTCTAGCAGGCATAAAGTGGAAGCTAACGACACCTTAGCCGGATCTCTCGCGCTATTTTTTCAGAAGTTGCCTGCAAACCAAGCTCCAATCGTACGGATATACACCATAATTAAACAGAAATTAAGGTGGTAGGTTAACTAGACCTCCGATATCGTGGTGGTGGGTTAACAGAAACCAAGTGCCATCGTGGTCGGTTTCTAGCAGGCATCAAGCGGAAAGCTAACGACACCTTAGCCGCATCACTTGCTTAAGTTTTCCACAAGTTGCATGCAAATCCAGCACCAATCGTAAGGAAATCAACTATAATTAAACAAAAAATTTGGGTGGTAGGTTAACAGAGACCTCCGATATCATAGTGG